>DWIJ01000358.1:0-11895 GCA_018248315.1 Chioides albofasciatus
TGTTGGTCAAATTTGCTCCTTATTTGCAGTATTTTGCCGCGTAGGGTGTAAAAGCCTGAATTTCATTCCCAAACTAAATTTTCGACATGGAGTCTTGGTCGAAATCGACCCTTACTGAGATATATATTTTCATTTAAGTTTCCAAGAGGAGATTTATAAATGTTATTTTTTTCAAATATAACAAAAATTAGTTGTGATAAAATATTAAAAAAATATATTTGACAAGAAGTCTTTCCGCAGATGTCATAAATTCTTGTCCCTGTGTTATACAGATCTATCTACATATAAATGAACGATGCGCTAAAAAAATATATATTTTTTTTTCTTTATTTTGATAACACATATTTTTTAGTAATTTCATCGTATTTTAGTAAACTGTAAGACAATATCACCTATAACTTAACCAGCTTAAAAAAAAATCAGCCATTCTCTATAAGCGTTAAAGTCGAGCATTAACTCACCCCCAGCGCCACAGCGCAGCAGCTTGTGGAACTCCTGCGCACACAACGGCGCTAACGTCCTGAGATCAGACATCTTGGCATCGTAGGAGCACAGCGGCATGCACACACCCGCCAGTTGCACTTTCTCACAGCAAGCGGTCACGTTGTACGCGTTCGCTACTTCCTCTTCTTCTTCTAGGAGCTGGTGGGGAAGATCAGGGTCATTGCTTTGAGGAACTTTCCATTGAATGCTACTGGGTAAGTAGTAGCTGCAAGCTTGATGGGTTTAATATATAACACATAAACATTACATTTTAACTAGAACGATCTTTGCAGCGGAGTGATTCCCATTAGTAATCTTCCATATTTTAAGGATGAGAGTAACGTCCATGAAGATTTTAAGTTCCGAATTTGATCAGTTTCTGTCCACGTGGACATCTGAATGTTAAATTTAGATTCTGGTTATGGGTTTGAGTGATTGTGACTTTGTGTAATACAGGGAATATCCTAGTGAGAAGCGTCATAAAGCATTATAAAATACATTTTTTGATTCCTCAGATGGACCATCTGACCAGAAGTGTTTTATTTTACTTGGTCTTTACACATATGTATGTAATAAACGTCTGCGTAAAAAGAGGTTTTGGATGTTTTGTTTGGTGTTTGGATAATATCGTTGTAGGAATTAAAAACCATTTACCTGACTCTGCGTCCTGAAGATGAGTCTGGGTGAAGCTTCTCCTACGCCGTGTTCGTTGACGGCCTCCACATAGATCTCGTAGTCCGTGTTGGACTCCAAATCTTCCAAAATGTATGGTGATTGAACCTAAACATATATGCCTACTTTGTAATAAATTCTCTATAAGTTTCTATGTTCTGGAAAAGGCCATGTAAATAGGCCCTATACTGATTGACGACGCTCCTTTATCTGGAGGTAAGATATTTGCTCAGAATATCCCTTATATAACATTGACAACCACGAAAAAGAAATTTGATTCACACAATATGGAGCTTAGTATATTAATAAAATTTATGCGTGAGTGTAGCGCTTAAAGTCAATTGAAACTTGTCTCAAATATTACAGATTCAAATTCAAATCTCATTTATTCAAAATTGATTCATATAGAACTATTTTGGACTTCAACGAACTACCACCGCTTCGGAAGGTATTTTGGAGAAGAAAGCGGCGAAAGAACTCCAATTACCTTTCTCAAACTCCTATAATCTTCTTCGCCCTGGAAGGGTTTATAGTGCAGGTTGTAGAACTGCACGGTGTCCGCCAGGGCGGCGGGGGCGGCCCAGTGCACCACGGCGTAGTCCGTGTCGATGTTGGTGAGGTGCAGGCGGGGGGGCGGCCCGGGCAGCACGCCGTAGCCTTGCAGCAGGCAGTTGGTGTACGAGGACATGAAGCGGAGACACCTGGGTTAACCATATTTTTATCAGTAAAGTCATACAGAATGTCAAGGACAAACTGTTAAATAACGTCTATAATGTGTGTGCCAAAAACTTGAAATTGTTCAATTTTTCTTGAAAATAGTTTTCAATGGTCGAACTTCGGAAGCATTGAACATTGGTAAGATTTATTATTAATAAGTCATTCAAGTTTAATATCGTAAGTCTTCCAAATAGAGACAACGGGCTAACTAATATTTAATTATGCTCTATAGTTAGTTTAATTGCAATAAAGTTACTTCGTAAATGAAAAGTAGCATAAGGCAAATACGTTAACTTTTCGAATAAATTACCTTCTTACTGTATTCAAGTGCTTTACAAGAAACTTCTCGTGAGATAATAAATAATTAGATGTGCTGAGAATTTGGAACACCTTTGAATAACAAAACGCTTAAAAGTACATAATCAATTTTGATTTCAATGAGAAAGCTAATTTTAAGATCATGAGTGTTAAAGAGATAATATGGAAGGTATGAAAGACTTACTTAAAGTGGTTTTACAAACACTTAAAAGTAGACAATAAATTTTCATTTCATGTTTGATGAAAAAAAAACAAAAATTAATTATCACTTGCTTTAACGGTGAAGAAAAACATCGCGATGAAACCTGAGCATACCTGAGAGATTTATAAAAGAATAATCTGAAAGATATCTGAAGTTTACCAATACGCACTTGTCCAGCGCGGTGGACTATCATTCTGAGAGGAGACCCGTGCCCAACATTGGGACATTAATGGATTGTTGATGTTTGAGAAAGAGAATTTCATACTTTAGAATCATGAGTGTAAAGGGATAATAGGAAAGATAGTAGACTTACTTGAAGTGATTGAAGTCCAAGGTGGTGATATTCCCGCTGCACAGCGGCAAGCAGGGTTCAGGCAGTCCCCTGGATCTGCAGCAGGGCGTGTGGTCCATGCCGTTGGCGAGGCAGCCGAACGTGACGCCGGCCCACGGCGCGCAGATCATCAGATCTGTGACCTGCAGCTGGAGGTTAGAACGGACACCGTGTGATTGTGCGTTAGCCACAAGTGAGGTGATCGTGCGAGGTGAGCATTGACCTAATGAATGGATCTTGCAAATTTATAAAGATAATAGTTTTGTGAAATTTGATGAGGACGTCGGTTCTAGTACTAACAGAAAATTTGGATGGAAACATATTTGAGTAGAATTTGAAATATGAAATTATTTAGACAGAGAACTTTGTTGATCATCCAGATTAGTTATAACGAATTAAGTATTCTTAATGTGAATTATAATATTATGTGTTAAATATATAAACACATATACTACAATTTGTTTTCACTGTTGAAATATTTGAATAACTTCACAAAAAAGAAATTCGTTGATCGTTGGTATATTGCTTATAGAATGATAACGGAAGCATCTTTGGAGTACTATTGTAGCACTTTTAGGTATGTATTTTTATTATTTTGATCGGAGACGTGACGTCATTTGGTCAATGGTAATGATATATTATCACAGTACATATAGATGAACACATATATGATATTGAAGAAATGGTCAAAAAGTGAATGGAATATGGCGTGAATTGCACACATAAAATATCCAAGTCTGTGGCGATAAAATGCGAACAAAATGGTTGTCTGTCATAAAGATGTTCAGTGCCTTTTAATGAGATTTTAATGTATATTCATGAATAACTATTAACATCCTTATATAGTTTATGGCAAGCTTTAAAATGTGACATGAAAAAGTATTTAACGACTGCTATAACAATTTCGTTGATTTGTTTTCTTAAAACATTCGTATATTCTAGAAAAAGTAGATTCATAAAATTTGTAATTATAATTTTATTTTTATTAAACAAAGATGTCTTTTTCAACAGCTAATAGTCTGAGATGCGACCCAAATTTTACAATACTTATGAACATCCCTCTACTATGTATCAAAGAAATATGTGTAATTCTTTTGAAATATACTCATAAATTTTAGCTTTAATTTGGCAGGCTGCAGTCATTATATTTATTGAACAGCTACGGGATTCAAGGTCAATTGTCAGCTACTAAGTTCATGTCGCGAATGAATCTCTTTTCTGGGTCTAGCTATTGTCATTTCACAGCCATGGAATCCGGAACACCGGGAATCGTAAATGGCATGTAGTCATCATATTTATATTGGACCACGCAAAGTAATCCAAGGTCAATTATTGACTAGGAAACTCGGTTCGGGATCTGGCTATTGTTATTTTACAGCCGTCCAAAACTCTGGGAACCTTAAAGTGAGTATGATAACGAGTGTACAGAACCCATGATACCATCTCCATGTTGCCAACTTACGCCAATCTCGAAGGTCTTGGTAGGATCACAGAGCTTGTCCACGCAGCCGAAGTGTGTGACTCCGCCAGCCACGCAGCACTCCCGTACATCTGGTAACTGGGGTGCAGCTTCCACCTTCGTTTGCTTCATCTTACCAGGAGTCAGGGTTAGGGATCTGTGAAGGGGCTTAGCTTTACCCTAGATAAACTAGTTTCCTAACCTCCTAGGTTTATCCTTGATGGATATGACTTTTCAATATGACATACACATCACGTAATATTTTTCTGCTTAATAACAGCAGAACTAAGCGTGTGTTCTGGTTTGAAAGATGAGCTATGATAGAGGCACTTATATGAGGTATTCCATTAGTTGTCTAGGACGAAAATACATCTAGACTTGATTATAGATATCCCTAGTTGTGTAGTCACTCACAATCAGGTAGACTGTGCGCTCGTCTGCATATTACTTGCATGCATATTACTCATTTATTTTCTGGAATATTCATAATTTTTAAAAGTAAAATGCCTTAGTAACGTTGCTTCCGCGAATGTAATTTTATATAAGAATAATTAACTGCAGAAAAGACCCCGACTGCATGAAGCCATACAGCAAAGTTGATGGGTTTCTTCGTAGAAAATGTATCTTCGTAAAATGTACTTGTAATTCTATTTCCTGTAAAGCTAAGCTCTTTGTTTAGGTATGACAAGATAAAATGACTGTTATACAATTTATTCTAGAAATTATTGACAGGCAATTTGGAACAAATTTCGTTAGATAAATTAGCTGGGCAGATGTTGCCTTGCTACAAAAAATCTGATTTCAAAAAAGTGCTAACTATGGGGTTCAAAAGTACATCTTTCAAACTGGAACTAATCAGACACATTCCCAAAATTTAATTGAAATTGATCGAGCGACTTCCGAGATTAGTTTGTACGATGTGACTTATATTAAGATAACGTTACCTGAACGCGTAGCTAGGCAAGCTGGACCCGTGGATATTATAGGACGTGACGGTGATCTCGTACATCGTGAACGGAAGCAGATCGTTAAGGACGAGGAACGTCTTGCTCGCCGGCACACGGTACGTCATCGGCTGAGTCATCTTCATACTCTCGTTCCTAATGGAGCTCTCGGATGGATCGATGAGGTGAGCGTCGAAGGATCGCAGCGTGGTCACGTTCACGATGTACTCGGTGACGGTATCTGCGTTGGATAGCGGAGGCGACCAGCTTACGTTGAGCTGCTTCTCGTTCAGTGCGTCCACTTCGATATCTTCCGGTGGGCTCGGGAGGAGCTCTGGGGACAATGTGTTTTGTACAGCTTTCTTTTGATACCATAGGCTACAGGATTTGATACATACTTAAAAGTAATTGAATCATTAAATATTTTATTAACTTCCCATAAATTGACAATGTTATGTTAACGCATGTAAAAATACATACAAAGCAACAAGGAAATATAAGTGGTAAATCAGTCTCCTAATATAAACCGTGTACGACTAATTTTGGTTCCAACCATTAAATAATACAATCTAAGGTCTTATTGAGCATATGATTTATAAACATACGTAACCACAAAGAAATAGTGATTATATTAAAACATAATTTCAGCTTGAGTTCTAAGCACTATCCCTAAATTAATGAACACCAAATTATTGAATATCTTTAATAACAATCATTAACATAATTTATACTTAAGGTCATTGATCAAAAAAATATAATTTTTATCAGTTGATCTTTTTATATAAGTTGATCTCTTTAGACTTAATAATTACAATATAATTTGTCGTTTTTGTCAAATGTAATTCGAATACAATTGACTTCTAAAAGATCGTTAGGACCTACGTTATCATTATTCCGACCATATTTCTGGATAACACCAGGATAAATGTCACGATTTACGAAGAATTACAATCGCTTTAAAGGTCGTATTTCGATGTACGGATGTAATCTTTTAATCGCGCTCATAAATTGTGATATACCTTAATCGTTTAGGGAATCCCAAGTGGTATTTGATTTATACAATGTTTCGATGATTTAAGCTGCTTAATTTTAATGGTTTAATTATGCTTTATTCTTCATTAATATCTAAGTTATGTTAATATGAGTTGTGTATTTTGATACTATATAAACTAATGTGATTTAAATTTGAAGGTAATAAAATTTTTGATTTTTGTCTCTTATTTGTCAGTTATTGCATCATTAGTCTTTTAGGTATATCATTCGCACATAGTTACCATTGCTAATGGTGGGAGAACTTATATACAGGGTGATTTTTTAAATGTAATGGGCGTTCAGGGCTAAATCTGAAACTACATATAAGAATTAGCGAAAAATGCTGAAAGGAGTAACAAGGTCGATTTTGATGAAAAGTAAAAGTTTCGGTTTACGAAGTTACAAAAATCATTTATGACATTGTCTCAATACTCATATTTCAACATAAGTAAGACCTTCAACCTTATCTTTTTTGCTAGAAAAAGTGTCATTCTAAAATGGTTTATTATTACATTTACAAATTGTAATTACTTTAGAGACGATAACTTCGATGAGCTTACCAATGCCCTCAACGATGCAAGCGAGAGTCTTCTCCATGTATGTGGCGCAGGAGTAGTGCGTCTTGATGTTGTCGGTGACGGGCGTGAACTCGCCGCGGCACACGTCCTGGCAGATGTCGGGCACGTGCTCCTGCACGCAGCACGGCACATGGTTGCGACCGTCCGCCATGCATCTAAGGATGGGCTGGTTAATGTCCTTCTATTCAAAGTACTGTATCTAAGGGATAGGCTGATTAATGTCTTCCAATTCAAACTTTGCATTTAGAATGTGGTAGAACCCTCTGTTGTTAGACTCCGGTGGTACCGGTACCGAATATTCATTCAGAAGGTGTTAGAACCCCCTGTACCGAAGTATTCATCCAGGTGTTAGAACCCCCTGTACTTAGACTCCACTGCCTACCGGTACCGAAGTATTCATCCAGAAGGTGGTAAAACCCTCTGTGGTGAGACTCCGGTGGTACCGGTACCGAAGTATTCATTCAGAGGGTGGTAGAACTGCCTGTTTGGTCAGTGCCACTACCGTCCCAATTATTTCTGATTAATAACAGCAATGTAAAGCGCTGCTGTGTTCTGGTTTGAAGGGAGACTTGTCAGACGCTTTCAAACTTAGTCATCGGGAATAGGAGGTAGTAGTGGGACTCTAACCTTATCACTTAAAATATTTACTGTTACGGTTTTTAAATTTTGCACATGTAGTTAGAACTAAGAAGATACAAAAAGATGGAATCTAAATATTTCTTCTTGGTCTGGGTGTATGTTCAGCAAGTTCGAAAATCTAAGTAAATATGTTTAAAAAAAAAACGTCAAATATTATCCAAGTGAAAAGAGCAAAACAATCAATCAGAAAAATACAAGACACATTTTCGACTCACTTAACGATAGCAGGGAAATCTGGCTGGCAGGTCTCCGGATCCTGGCCGGTACCTTCCAGAATGGTCTGGATGCTGCAGAAGCCCAGGCAGGTCTTGCTGACGTTGGCGCTGACGCAGCAGTCGGTGTAGTTGTGGGCGAGAGCTGACGTGGATAGCGTGGGTACGTTGGCGGAGTAGGAGTCTGTCGTGTTTTGCGAGTCTGGAGGTGTTAGCCCTCTTGATATCACTGTGGAGGAAACTCTTTTAAATATCGACAAATATTTGGTGACAGGGCGATAATATTGAAAGAAGAAAGAAAATATTTTAGTCAGGAAAATTGCAGTTTATGTTATTTACATATACACGTTAAAATACAGTATCATTGTTTAGGATGATTTTTTTAAAGATTTAGTGATGAATACCCGTCATTTATTTGAGCAGCTTGGTAGGTAGCTTCGTTGGTAGTACCTACCAAAAAAACTTTCCGATTTCAAGTTAAATCGCAAAGAGATTCGGTTTTTATGAAATAATGTATGCTAAGTAAAGTTGTGTACAACTATATCTATAAATGCCAATACCTGGCAATACCTGAATGTTCACTGACTACATGACTCTGATAGTTAAGTTATTAACCTTAATGGTAAATGGAGCCTCATTTACACCAAGAAGCGAAAGCTGAAACAGATGTAACCATAGTTTGGTTGCATTTATTTTTTGGTCTACAGGTCTTTTCACTCACCAGTTAATTTATGGAAGCTTCTAACAGGTGGTTCAGTGTTTAGTTCACACATGTACAGTCCACCATCGGACGCCTTCACTGACTTGATGACCAGAGCCCACACGTCACCACCTTTTTTGATGCCTGGCCCTTGGAGTGGTTCTTCCGCTGAAAGAAATATAACGATTAGTATCTATGTTAAAAATCAGTATTTTGCTGACAACTAAGATAGGTAAAATAAATAAAGTATTGCATATATTTTTACTTATTTAACTGCTGAACTTATACAGTAAATACACACATGAGTAGAATGGCGCAAAAAATCTATTTGGATATCCCGAATGTGTGTCAATTTATAAAGATATGTAAGAAAAGTATAAAACGATAATTTTGTTAAATTCTCAGCTCCGTTTATTCTATATTTTTATACTTTTAACTTCAATATCTATTCGTAAGATGAAATTTTGTGTAACTATGAAGTTTTTGGATCCTAAACGTAGATCGGAGTATGTGAAGTTGTGGTTAAGCTTGTTATTTAAGATAAATAAATTGTCAAACCTTCAATCGTTCAGTTGACAAGTGAGTAAATCTTTATAATTAACGAATGACATCAACTATTGATAATATGCAACCACAAAGGACAACGAATACTTGAAGACCAAGAACATTCATATTTACTTAAAATTATTAATTTACTTGCATATAATATGAATTTACTCGTATTTTACTTCCTTCAATGGTTACAAATAGCAAAGGGATATGTAAATAGAATGTTCGATGAACATATACATCTGTCCACAAAAGTAATCATCTGCAAAAATAACAGGAACCTAATAAAACTACCAAAGATAGAGTGCGTCATACAAATCTTACATATCATGAGAAGAGCAGGTAATTTCTAGCACGTAATCTAAAAACATAATAAACGATTAAGAACATTGGATAAAGAATTTTGACGTTATTCTCGGTCAACAAGACAACGAAAGCACTTCCCAATGATTATATTTTCAGTAACAACATGTTTTCTTACATCACAACAGATCTGAACGATAAACAAATAATTTGTATCAACTTACAGTCATCATGTAAAACTCGTACTCTCTCATCCCGCGTGACTCTAACAGACCCAGCTGTCAGTAGCTTCTGGTCTCTCGCCCTCCTCCAAAACACTGGCTTCCCTCTCGCGCCCAGCACCACACATGTCAGCAGGGCATCTTCTCCACTCCTGACTGCTACGCCACCAGCCGGCGCCCGCATCCAGGTCTCTTTCGGCTCTTCATCTTCAGGGGACGCACCTGAACTGCTCACGCCTTCAACTGTTTCGCTTTTCGGTTCTGTAACAAGGTAATCATGTTTTACTTTTATGTTACTTTTGACACGTTTATACTCACAGTCCTAGATTAGGATTGTCTGTCGTGATACCGGTGGACACAAAAATAAGCTCAAACAACTAGAGTAGACCTACATTTATTTAGATAATTATGCTTATTAACGCTTTCTATTCCGTTTGTAAGTAAAATTAACCAAAGAGTTACGACGCTGTGATTTTAGTTGGCGAGAAGAAAGGTATTATTTCTGCCCAAAAACTGGGAGTTAGCCTTTTTTGGTGTTCTGTCTTTGCACTAGCTAATAAATTTGAAATTGTTATTAGATAAGGAGCATTGACTGTACTGCGTTTGCTTTATATACAGAACGCAATCGGAGAAATAAGCAGGAATACAGTGAATACATTGCGAATGGATCGAATTTGACACGATTCAATGTTTTGATCAAAATTCTTAAGCTTCTTTTTTGGCCTCATCGTCTCTAAGAGGTTCTCAAAATTTTCATAAATTAGTCAAATAGTAAAAACACAAAATGAAACCATCCCATTCATTTAATTCATTTATTCAAAACTCCTTCGTTTGCCTCATCTAGGCGCACAGGGGGAATTCATCCACTTTGAGAAAGACTTGTTCAGATAATCCAGAGCCTAGATAATCTATAAACTTTCGCTACGTAACGCAACAAACTGTGAAATTGAATAAAGCAGTATTAAAATACTTTGAGAAAGGCTTTTATGAACAATGAACAGTTTATAAAGTTAGACCATTCTTTAGTCCTATAACGAATAACTTGTTTGTTTACCCCGCAAGTTACCGTTACTTTAGTTGAAAGTTGCCTGTAAAAGTATTTAGCTATACTAATTAGTTTCACGTTAATAGGTTTTCGTTTAGGTTTAGCGCTTTAGGAAAGTTTCTTGTAACTGAGAGACAAACTTTCAATTTGTTATTGAATTAGAACAATCGTAGAGTTTCGAATCGTAGTGTCTTAGGGCGCAGAGATTTTTGTATAACGGGTCTAATATTTTCTATAAATATCACGCCAAATGTGGACTCCTACTGTCGTGAGCCAGGAGGATCATATAAAACCAGACCTTGATTACCAATACCCAAAACCTTCGCTACCTTCGCTCTTCTACGGATTTGGTTATAACAGTGGGTTGTTTAAGATTTAGGGACAGTTTGAATCACCAATCCTTTACGGCGATGTCCTTGTAGACTTTTGCCGTGCTCATCGCCTTAAATAATTTCCTTCATACTCTTACAGTCACTGCTATTCATCTTCTTGATTTAATCTTAGATGCTGCTACGATATCCCCGCCAAAATAAGTGAAAATCTCTAGAACCTATTCCGACAAAATATACTGACCTATAAAAAATGTCTAGGCAGTGTCCGAGAAAATCGCGAACATACAAATACATACATACAAACATGCATACACACATCCTCCTTTTTTGGCGTCGGTTAAAAATAAATTTAACTATTCAACAGCGAACAAGCGCAGACAAAATTAATTGAATACCTCATTACGTGTATCAGGTACTTATTAAATATTTTACAGAGCACGGTTCGAATTGTAACATTTTGTCAACCCCGTCCAATATTGTCGCTGGGGGCGGTTTATTGGAGCGCGAGTCATTGGTTGCTTTACCTGTGACCGATTTTACGGATGCGTACACACAATTGTAAATTCGGAATAATTTAAATCATTACAGTCCTTATTATGTATTTAAAGTGTTATTGGAATGCAGTTCTTTAATGCGAGGTGAGAGGTGAATAACGAAAAAGTAGATTCTTCTCGTTTTCAAACTCAGTTGTCATATATTGATCGAGGAAAGCATTGTGCACTCTCTTTTTCATGCTCAAATCGATGCATCGTTCGATTCGTACATAAATACGGGAGTGTATGTATGTGCGAGTTATTCGAGCATCGTGCGCGGCCGGTTGTATAAACTCAATACTTGATGCTTAGCTAAATTTCCACAAACCTTAAAACTTATTCCTTATGGTATGGTTGTTTTAATTAATACGTGAGTTGTCTCATTATCATTATATGTTACCCCGTTGTGCACCTGTTGTGTATAAAAGAGTGTGTTGGCATTTATGTATTACGAATTCGCGGTAAAACAGCGTGGTGCATTCCAATCCAGACCTCCTGCAGTGGAAAATGGGTGGAAACCAGCCAGCCAATTAACTGTATATTTATTTTCGAAATGTATTACTTAAAATTTTGTTATATCCAACAAAATAATGGCGTATCTATCTCCTCGGGAACCACGTTATGT
>DWIJ01000359.1:0-11893 GCA_018248315.1 Chioides albofasciatus
GTTTGTTTGGAAGTCCGGCAATTTTGAAGCTAAGTCTATGAAAATTGACATTTGGCTTTCTGGTTGAAAATAATAGACATGTAAACAACCGTCGTGGTCAACTTGGTTTGTCTTAATTTATTTATTTATAAGAACTGTTGGGTTTCGCTTTCAACAACACCATCCTTTCCATCATAGAGATGCGACGAATCTAGTCCCGTCTATGAATCCAGAATCACTTTGTGGATTAGAATCTAGAAGATAAGCAACAGTATCACTGCAATGATTCTTATCTATTGCACTGATGAACACGTACAGTACAGCATCTGATTAAAGGATCTATTTGCCTTGAAATTTTGAAGCCTAGCGAATTTTTGGAGCTCTTTAAAAAATTAAAAATTGTTCGCGTGTATATACGAGTAGATTTTTTTTATAATGTACAAGCAAACAAGTATACCTGGTGATCAGTGGCTACTGCCGCCCTTTGCAAAAATGCAATCATCATTTAAGTACTGTTCTGTATTTTAAATACAATACTTATGTAGTATGTACGTATGTGTGTATGTACTATCTTAAAATTCATCAAACGTTATAGAGAGTGTAAGCGTGCATAAGCGTACCAGTTCCATATATTCATATTTATAGGAATCTATAGAAGTCTATTCATTAGATTGATGTTCTATTCATAAAGAGGACACTAATCAAAATTTCTTGTATAGTGACAAGATAAATAAATCAAATGATACAAAGTAGCCCGCAGAGATAATGAAGAGTCGGTTTCTAAGACTGCTTTGTTTCAGGCCGGATAGAGCTGCGGCATTAATTCGCAGGTCTAGACGGCCCTTTGACTATGGACAATGCTTAAGAACCTCCCACGCCATGACCACTGGTTTGACGAAATTATTGATCTGTGTTGATACTTATCTATACTAATATTGTAATGGGGAAAGATTTGATTTTTGTTTGTTTGTTTCAATTGAACAGGCTCCGAAACTATGGGACCGATTTGAAAAATTATTTTACTATTAGAATCCTACGTTATCCTTGATGAACATAGGCTATATTAAATACGAGAAAAAAATAGGATACCGCATGAAAATTTTGATAGTGTAACTCAACTGGCGAAGCCGCGGGTTCTGCTGTACAAAAATACGTTTACCATCAGGGCAGTATACCTTTTGTTACTGTTACTAATTAAAAATACTTCGTTACACAAATGTTTTCGGATTAGATCCACAGGACCAGTACATTTAAATTGTGAACTTAAATTTCCATCCTATATCTGGGTGACCTTTAAAGTGTTTGATCATCACACGATTAAGATTGAATTTTACTCTTAGTGAATCAGATGTTTTTTGTAGCATAATAAGACGCTTTATATAATTCTTCAATGGAAATATAATCGTTACAGGTTATAAAGTTTGACTTTGGAATCAGCTTGTGTGGTGTATGAAAACGCAATGTTGATAACACATTATGAAGGGTGTCAGACGTGAATAGACGCTAGTTGGCAGACTGAATTGTAGGATAAATCAATATGGGCGCCAATCCCATTATACAAACCGATTTGTGCTATGATTGATAAAGCTCTTTTAGGTTTTGGTTTGGCCATTGCAGTATAGATACGAGAGTTATTCTGTTTGTTTATATTTCTGAAAAGAATAGATACACACGGCAGGTATTTTTGTCAAACTTTACAATAAATAGTTTTCTGTGTCTTGATATGCTTTAATTGAATAGTATTTATTTATTTACAGTATAACAACGTTATACATAATGATAATAGGATACAATTTGTTGCTTATAATACGGCCATAAATGGATTAAACTACGACAAACAAAACTTACAACAATTTTGTGTACAATTGCAATAAACTTTATAAGTTATTGCTTGTGTTTAACTTAGCTATATGTGTGAGGTGCATGTACTTACGTATGGCTGTATGTATGTGTGTGTGTGTGTGTGTAAAAGTGTGTGAGTGGATGTGGTGTATTATATGTGCATTATTGTACATAATATCTTCAGAATTTTAAATTATCTACTTTTACGACACTTGTATGTAAACAATGGCCTTGTAAGACGCCGTAATACTTGGTACTGGGCTCATATACCGCCGGGTGCAGAACTTCTGCCCCGAGCGCTGCTTACTGGGTCAACAGGTTTGAGAGTGCTGCCTCAGAGACTTAAACCTCTCAACCACTTAGAAGTATATGTAATAGATATCTCGACGTATATCAGTATGTGCAACGAATTGCGTAAAATTTCAATCTAGATCGATGATACCGTTTAATAATCTGGTATTACGTGATCGTGATGGTATCCCAAAACAAAAAGAAAAGAAATATAAAGTAGTATAAAATTAAAATAATCATAATGAAAGAAATTGATCCCGAAAACTTGTTAATGTATGTTTTGTTCTTAGCAAGAGAACAAACAACATTTGACATTTCAATTTCAATGCACATTGTTTGGTAGTTTGTAAATATTTTAAAATGAATACATTTCTTTAAATCATTGTTTAGATTTTGCAGGCTTGTTATTAAGCCGTCAACGTTCATAAACGGATGCTAGATGATCTATTGTCCATAACGCGTGAGTCTGTGACCGTCTGAGAATTCTGTCTGCATATCATTGCAACGGTGTTGCTACGTAAATTTATATATTTGCATTGATTTGTCTGACAAAGAAGTAGAAAATTTGTTAATTGGTAGTCGGTATAGTCTTAATAGTATTGTCTATAAGTACGCTAAGTGTGTTACAGATTCGTAATTCGTTTTGGAGTAAAGTTAAAACGATTGTAAAACCGTTGTTTGAACATAATATAAATATACATACATACAGTTAAACAAGAAAGACCTCTACAAACTCTAATTTCATGATATTTTGTACTTAAGACGTTAACAGTACTAGTCTATTTGCATAGGAGCAATCGATATCGTATCGTCCTTTTCGTTCTGCAAGAGGACGAACTTTAAAATATATAAAATCGATACTGAATTAAAGTGTGCTAAAATTGTGTGGATAGTTAATTTTGCAAGTCGGGCATGCAGCGTTCGCCGCGTATTGATTTTTGTTATTTGCATCCCGTCTGCTACCCCGTACATCTGCGGCTATTGTTGGACGGATGTCCAATTATGTGGTTTCTTTCATGTTTTTATTGCTTTTTCGGACATCGTCGGCCTCGCTCAATCAAAATTGATTTCGTTTCCTGCGTCCACATGAAGTTGTAAGTTTTGGTCATTGTTCCGTTCTGTTTGCGCGCCTGAAGTTCGCTGATTTCATAAAATCTCCCTTTTCATTTGTCAACTAATTATGCTCTTTCAATGTGGCTAGAAATCTTTAAGAATACTCTTGGCGTATCGTGAAATTGGGAAAACATTCGCAATGTCTTTGAATGGTTGAAAAAGAAGATGAGAGTTCCTGTTGGTTTTCATTAAACTGTACACATAAAAAATGAGTGTCTGTACATTTGAAAAGCTTCAAGACGTATGTTCTGAAAGCCAAAATATTATATTAACTGATTTAACAGGACACAATGATAGGAAAAGTTACCGGGAGTGCCGTTCATGAAAATATGGTTCTTGCACACTAATTGAAAATCTGAGAAAGTTTAAAATGTTTCTGGTGAAACATTTTGTAAATGACGCGCGGATAATAAAGTTTCTATTTCGACACTTACCTGACATACCTTCCCGTTGTCTGGAAATAGCTTCCATGAGCAGTATTTAGGTCGCGTTCGTTTCGTTTATAATTATCTTTGCTGATGCGTCGTTTTATTGCTTATAAAGTCTGTTTATGCTCGGGCGTGGCTTTGGTTGACACGAATTTAAATTATTACTACGACGGCCATTTTTCATTTAGTTTTAATCGTTGTATTAAATTGATTGTACGTTCCTAGTTAAATAATGGCCCGTAAAATATTTATGTCATCCAAGCATTCTTTAGAATTATTAAGAGCTTCTCAGAGTTCATTAATCTAAACCTTTCCACTTTGTTGACAAAGGATTTTCATTAGAACCTAAGTAACATACACATTTATAGCCTTACCATAATCTCTTAAGCGGCTCTTTGATAGCACCGTCTCCTGTCTTGGGCAAATTGAGTAATTACCGGCCGAGATTACTCAGTAATTTGAGGGGCGGATGATATCGATCACCTTGTTAGCATCATCGGTCCATGTCGTCTGATTAAGACCTAGTATATTTTACCTAGTATATATTTTTTACTTGATTTAGATCCAAAAAGTTTTACGCTTTAATTTAATAATATTTATGGAATTGAATCATGATTTTAGTTATTAACACCAGTACTATCTTTATGTAGTTGTACTTCTCTTCATTTTTAACAAGTTAATATAGCTAAAGCTTCTTGAGAATAGTGTAATGCTAGAACATGTAAAGAGTAGAAAATAAAACTTATTTATATACAACAGTCGTAAAACTAGTACACTATTTATTAGTATTTGCAAAGACTTATTTGTTTGATCGGACGAATTTCGGCAAAATTGACATCCTTGCGAGCTCTCTATAATTTCAACGGTATCTACCATATATGAAGTCTTTCAGCTCACTCGTGACTATCAGGTGGACGTTTAAGTAAACTTAACTAGAGTTAGTAATGCATTAGGACCATTATTTAATCTATATATTTATCAGTTCGATAAATTACTTTTTCAGCGGACCAGGAATACAGGAATCACTGTATGTATGTTGTCATTACTGACATAGAATGTGGGTTCAATTTATTTCTGAAATTCAATGTTGAAGTGCTTCGTTATTTTGAAAACCAGGACATACGTGACTATTCGACATGTGGATCGATCTTCAGGATCAAATTATTATCGCCTGCAAGGCTTTGAACTAGTGACGTCGATATCAAGATGCAGTATATCTAATCCCTAAGCGGGCTTTAAGCTGTCTCTAAGCTTACAAATTGAAGTTAGTTATTTCAAATTAAAGTTGCTATAATTATATTATGAATCCAATCCATTTTTTATTTTTATAAGTACTTTTGAGGAAGTTCTCATTAAATGTTTCTGCTAAGTTTTTTCAAAGATTATAATTTTAATATAAACCATTTTTTTATTTATTATTATTTACGGCATTTATAATAAAACATACATATATTTCAGCTTTGCACAGGACGTAGTCTCATATAAACGAGCGAGTGAAAAATGATTATATTAGTTGAGAGATTTATAACGAAAATCGTAAAGCAGATTTATGGCATCTTTAAGTACATCTTTGGGATATTTTCATTTTATTAGGTCGTTCATATTAAATTGATTCATTTAAATTATGAATACATGATGGTATGAAAATGGTTTTGGAAATTGGAAACGCTTTTATATAGTTTGTTTTAAAATATTCATGTTTATGTATATATTTCTTTCAGGTTTCGTTTGTACCTATGTATATGTTTTATGGTTGTTGATGAGAAATAAACATTGCCTATTATTGTTCTTTAACCTTACCATTATTTTCACCTCTTCTCTTTCTTCATGGTTCAATCATCAATGTTACTATCATTTGCTCTTATTTCTATTCCAACTTCCAAGGTATTCTCAAAGCTATGCGTATATATTTTTTGATCCTAAGTTCCTTAAAGATCCTTAAATTAGCTTAATTTTAGCGCGGTTACACACTGCCACTTGTTTCACAAATTCAGTAACGATAAAATCTCAAAAAGAACACAATACAAAAGACACGATACGGTTACGCGAAATAGTCGCTATGTGAGACCATGATAAAGAGAACATTATGAAGAACTCTCATGTATGTTTGTGTCTAGAATAAATCACTATTTCTACAATTTTAAAGTCAGCGAACTAAAATAGCTTGGATATTCGTCCTAAGTGTTGTTAGTTTTCGTCGCACATTCTCGTCTTTAGCGAGATAACATCCTCTATTTGTTCCTAGCAAACTAATCCAACTTACTTATCACCATCTCACCTCGTTCCTGGTGATTCGTCTAGACGTCTTAACGTTATACTCTTTGATGAAGCTTTAATTTGTGAGGGCTTTGAACTCTGTCCGTCATACTGCACTTCATTGCTTTCTTAAGTAAATTGGTAAGTTGTTAATTTGAATAAGCTGCTTTGTATTCGTATATTAACGAGGACTCAAGGCGTCTGTGCAAAATGTTAATTACTTTCAGATGAAGTAAATGGCTCTCTTATTTGCTCTGGTCTTGCTCTTTATTATTTTGAAGGTTGCTCTCTACGTTATTGATAATTGAAAGCTTTGTATCTTTTCAGATATCTATAATAGGATACTTGAACACTGTAAATAATAGACTTAAAATAATTGTTTTTGTGGGATTATGAATTATTTTCTTGTCATTATTAATATTGGTAAATGTGAGACATGAAATTTAAGGCTTTATGCCATTCTCATATATTATGTAGAAACGTATGAATGTAGAATCTTATACTTCTTTGGCGGGTTTACAACCTAAGAGTTTTTAACGAATCCCTAACAAAACAAAGAAAGCAGATGTATTTTCTAAAATTATAACGAAACGTAGCCAGTATATGAAGTAATTTGTAAAATATTTCAGATGACAAGTTTTATGCTAAGAGCAATATTAATATGAAAAGAATCTTAGACGTTACACTTGGAGAGCTTTGGAGTCATAGTCACAGGCGGTAAGTTAGAAATTCCTTTACTCTAGAGATGTCAAGAATGAAACAATCGATTAATTAATAGTCGAAGTTTGTTTCTCCAAAGTAACTTGATTATTGTAGAAATAAAATAATCGATTTTATGTTATTCAAAATTAATGGAATATATTTTTTTATAGATCAATAGAGACATAATCTTTTGTCGCCAGACATTTTTGTAACTGAATACAAAATTGTGTGGCGACAAAAGATTGTAAACAATTTCTAAAATTTGATGTCACGTAGTTCTTCAAATAGCGCGTTGCCTACTCATTTAAAATAATCGATCCAATAATCGATTTATTAATAAACGATTACACACTACTCGTTTTTAATCGATTAATATAATCTTTTATTACACAAAAATAATTCATTATTATACTTAAAAGTCGATTACGCAAATCGTTTAACTCATAATTTTGTACAGGTTCACAATATCAAATTCAGAAATGCCATATTTCTTTCATTGGTGGTCGAAGAGAGATGGAACAGGTAGGTTTAAAATGATTTATTACAATTATAAACTTGATTACATGTTTTGAAGATAAGTGGTGGAACCCTCTGTGGTTCGACTCCGGCGCCACCACCGCCACACCTATTTCTGTTATAACAGCAGTGTTAAGCGCTGCTGTGTTCTGGTTTGATGTGTGGTAAAGGAGATAGTAGTTATTCGAGGCGTTCCAGCTTAGTCCTCGGAGATCCCAAGAATTTGCGGCCGATTTCCGATAAGATTCTAATATAATTTATTGATTAAAGATGTCCAAGTCTGCAGTAGTCACTTACCATCAGATGGACTGCAAACTCATTCGCTACTAATGTAAAAAAGTCGAATTCACACCACGATGTTCAGACTGTCACTGCTAAGTGCTTAGATATTATAATTTAAAAGTTTTATTAAAATTTGTCGTATACTTTCTAGTTCACCGAATGATCTACCAACTGCTTCGGCAAGGGAAGTTGTTCTTCGTCGGGGGAGGCTGGGGGATGGCTGACGAAGCCACCACCAGTTACCACGGGATCATCGACACGTTTACGTATTCTTTGAGGTAAATTTTTATAATATAGGAGTAGCAGACGAGCATGCAGTCCACCCTTAAGTAACTACTGTCGCCCATGAACATCTGTAATCAAACCCAGATAAGGTTAAATCCCTATCTAAGATTGGCGATAAATGGATAGATTCCTACCAACCTATACAGGTGTGAAATGAGGTGCGAAATTTTTGATACTAAGACATTTTCTATGTTTTTCAATTTGTTGACTACACTACTTGTCGTCTAGTCGTTGAAACTCGGTCTTTCGATCGAGGGTCTAAGGTTCAAATCCCAGGCACAAACACCTGATTTTACGAAGTTTTTTGCGTATTATAAATTAATTATAACTTGCTTTAACGGTGAAGGAAAACATCGTGAGGATACCCGCATACCTGAGATTTATAAAAAAATATGTGAAGTCTACGAATACGCACTTGGCCAGCGCGGTGGACTATGGCCTTCTCCTTCTCATTCTGAGAGAAGACCCGTGGCCAGCAGTGGGACAGTAATGGTTCGTTGGTGAAGATGCTAGACGCGTGTTCACAAACCTCTGAAGCTTAAGCTTACACGTACGATTTAAAAACTTGACAATATTAGTGGCGCCACACTTTCGACAGAGAAGATCAAATGTAATATTATAGATGCAGAATTCGCATATTACGTGTAACGGCATTCGGAAAGGGGATTAATGTCCCGAATGTCGAATGTCATTGTTTTCGAAACACGCACATATTAATTTGTCCTAATTTTGAGCAATCGATATAGTGTTAGATCGAGATTCGAATTCGCGTTACTGTTTTACAGAATAGCTATACCTGTACCGATAATTATCTTAATGATTATTTATAATCATTAAGAGTGTCATTAATTTTTTTTATACGTACTTAATCACTGATATTCTATTTTATAAATAAAAATCAGTTCTATTCTATTCTATTCTATTCTAATTATATTCTACAAATAAAATGCAGAATACTATGACAAACATTGAAATACACCACACAATAATGCGAAATACTAACAATATTCATAAAAAATGAATAACCTACTTCCAACACCCTTATACGAGTCTGTATCAAACATTAACACACCCTATTTATCTCTAGAGATACCTAATTTTGTCATTCCAAAAAGAGGTCACATAACACTGATATTGTCAGAATTATTAGAGCGAAAACATGTCGTTTTTGTAGAAAACTGGTGAAAAATAGAACAAAAGATTTAAGACCGTGGATGTATTTAATCTTGATATTTAATGCGACAGTAAACATTAATCACAGTTGATAAGGATTTCGCGAAAGTGCAGTTGCATTCTCTGCAACGGCTCATTTATTTTGTTCACGAAATATATTCAACTCTTTTAACGGTTTACGTGAAGTATATTATGTTTTTATCTGGATCTAGGGAAATTGATTGCAAAAGGATCGTGAAATCTACTTCTGACATATTAAACTGCTGTGTAGCAGATTTGGCTTAAGACAGAATTATTTGAAATTTCTTCAGGAGCCTTCTGAGAAGCCTTCAGAAGTAGTCCCCATCTATTACAGAACTAAATTCTAAAGTTAACCCATATTATGTACCATGTCTTTTATGATCATACCTATAATATGCCATACCGTGCAAAAAGCATTACATTCATACATATCTTAAAAAAGAATTCTTGTATATTACATAGTATACAATGTACATAATGAGTTGTAATGTTTTTATTAAGAATGTGATTGGAGATCGATTATTTATAATTATTGGAATATTTGTTTTTGAAACAAAAATATCGGTCTTTTGAATTCTAGCGAATCAACGTCAGATACCTGAAAAACGGCATTCTGTTGATTCTGTTAATACATAAATGCATGTTAATTTTTAAGTTGGTTCTCTTGGTTCTTTTGGCTTACATGCGTAACGTCCATGACCATTTTTTCGCTAAAATATCCTAAAACAGCAAAATAAATCATCGGTAAATTAAAAAAATATGTAATCTTTGTTATTGTGCATTTTTTGAGACTTCGAATTCGATTTCAAAATCGCAAATTTTCGAGATAGATATCGGACGTTCCTACTTTGTACTCTTCATGACTTCAATATAGTGAATACATATTTGAATATATCGCTTCGATGGGTGTGACAGCTCTAAAGAAATGATTTCTTATCGTGAAAGGGTCAACTCAGCGATAAAAGTTCCAAGAGTCATTAATCAGATGTCAACGTGCGTCCCGTGGACCATAGCAGAAATGTGTCACTGTGACCTGATAGTGGACCTTTCAATTGAAGTCGTCCTTTCTAAAGAACCAATGTTGTACCCGACTTTGCATCTAGGCAATGTCATTTATCATTCTCCTGTAATCAGGATGGAAAAACGGATTTATAGGATTTTAAAGCCCATGTATGTATGTTTGTCTCATTCTTTAATTCGCCCTGCAGTTCAAATGGCTTAACGGTTTTGTTATATTAGATATCTTTATATTTGTCAAAATTTTGGGAGTAACTTGGGCTCTTCACTATTTGTATTAAAATAAAATTAACACTAAAAAAGGTAATATTTTTATCGTAATATCATTCCATATAATAATATTATAATAATAAGTACCAACGGTTTAGATTGTAAAGTTTAATATATCCAAAATCGTTTTAAAAAGTCTACAATGTGTTGTTTTTATCAGAAAGTTCAGTAAGTTGTTCTGAACTGTATTTAAAAAGCTCGTGCTTTATAAATCCGTGATGTTACCAAATTGCCATTATTTTTCATCTGCACGTCAACGGTAAAAATGAACGTACAAGATATGGAAAATGAATTATCAATCCTTTGTTATTTTTATATGTATCATTCATGTATTTTATTATTCACGATATATCTTTGCACTGTCCTTGTCTATTTTAGGCCGGGTACGCATTGACGAACTGTAACAGAACAGATTCAGTAACCAAGTTGTAATTGTAACCTTTACAAAGTATTTCACAGTGATTAGACGTTACTATCGCGGCATTTAAAGCGTTTTCTTCCCCTTCGCCACAAACGCGGATACGTAAGACTCATAAAAATATAAAAATGTGGATAAACAACAGTAGCAGCTTTCATAGTGTTATTTATTTTCGCGGCCTGTGCGATTGTTTGCTGTTTCCGCTGTATCAGTGGGAGACTTGAGATACAGCTCGCGATCCTGACCTCTTAGTTAGCGGGTACCTTCATAACCGCGGCGGCTACGTAACCGCACAAAGCTGCGGTCTCCTGAGTTTTCAAATAAAACGGCTATACCGCGTCCGCAAGCGGATACGAAAAAAAATCCGCTCTATGAGTTATCACTGTCACAGTTACAAAATAAGTAGGTACACATCTATTACCGGCTTGCTACGAGCCGCCTGCTGCAGTCTGTCGATCCTCGAGTTTCTTGTTTCAGAAACTACAACGGTTGCGAATCACTATACTGTACCCACAAGGATCGTATTATTCATACACATACATCACTTTACTGTATAATGTTCGGTTACAGTAACATCTCGTTTATGAGTACACGGCCTTATTGCCCGTGTTATTATCCGGCCTCAGCTACATAAAAGCACTTTATATCCGGTACAAAGTTGCTTACAAAAGTATCCCACTTTGTGAGACTTCCCGTCAAAACAAATAATTGTCAGGAGTGCCAATTACTTCGTTGCCTTTTTTGTAAATTATGATCTTTAGAGCAGAACGAAATGAACAAGATATCGCCAGATTTAGGTCGTACTTATTTTCCGCTCGGTATAATCTGTCGTGATTTCGTTTGGTTGTTCTCATTCTGTTCCATATCTTATTCGGTTCATTTGTTTTCTACTGATCATAACATCATTTACTAAAGGTTTGAAACATTTTTCTTATCGTTCGTTTTTTTTTATAACATAAATGTAAGAAACGTGCATGCAGTCTTGATGGTAAGTGGCTACTGTTGTGGATCAGTAGTCAACTCCAGATAAGATTGCATTCCTAGCAAAGTTTGACGAGTGATGCGTTACTACCCCTGAGGACTGAGTTAAAATGCCTCGTACAAGTATGTATACCTTACCACACTTATCAACGTGGAACACTGTAGCGCTTACCATTACTGTTATAAGGCAAAAGCAGGTGTGGCGGTGGTGCCTCCGAAACCCAACCACAAGAGTACTACCCACTTTTTTTTTTCAAAAATAAGATTGTCGTAAAGAAGAATTAAATTCATATCAATAATATAACAAATTTTACAATTA
>DWIJ01000360.1:0-11881 GCA_018248315.1 Chioides albofasciatus
TTCAGTGAAGTCGGTTAAAAATAAAATAAATCGATTTCAAAGAGGTTACGGATCGCATAGAGATTGCTAATAAATTGCAACGCTTAATATGAGTGTCACCTTCGCGATGTGTCATTTGACGATTGATGGACCGTTATCCGTTGGTACGGTGGATGAGTGAGCGGATATCCGGCCGTGGTCGGTCACCCTGTATGTCCTAAGTCTAGGTTCGTGTAGGAAATGTACTTAAGATACATTTAAAAGCTTTAATACTTGATGATGGAGAACGGTTTGGTAATAAAACCATGTTTATCGCAATAAAGGACTTCATTAGTCTTCTGCTTCTATAAACATACTTTTCCGAGGCGTTCCAACTTAGTACTCAGCATAATTTGGTTAATTGGTCGTTGGTACATTTTGCTACGAGCTAAGTTACGGCAAAACAAAGAGATAAAATACATAGGGACATTGTCCAGTTTTTCAATCAAAAAATTTCATCTCGCTTCACACTGACAGTATCTCGGAATCACTGTTTCTCGGAACGGGTTGACAGAATCTCGTTTGACATAATTTCAGAACTACTTATTTCCACTTGGTAATAAGTCATGGACACTTTTGCACACAAAGTCCGGTCTGTTACTTCTAGATAGTTGAAGGCGATCAAATTCGCAGCAAAACCAAACAGTCGTCTTCTGACAGAATCATTCGGTCATTCCCTGAACGTGTAACAGGGTACGCGATCGTGTCGGGCCGAGGGTCGGTACACCGGCGCATCAGTATGCAGCGCGCGCACGATACGTGACCCGCCTCCCGACTTCGCTCGCGCGTCTTGCTTTTTTATGGAATGGAAGCAAACCTGCATGCAGCTCGGATTTTAAGTGAAGGCATGTAACTTCATATGGCACGGACCGCATCAGCTTCATACCAATGGTGTAAGAAGAAATTGGTTGTTAATTATTGGTTGGCATGTGGTTACTGCCAGGTCCATAGCTTAATTCAAATAGAACAGGAGTACTACGTGAAATAAGTACGTAATTACAGTTGAGGAGTAGGTTGAAATATCTTGGAAAGTTGATGTACCTTACCAAATGATTCAAATCAGACCACAAAAGCGCTACACTACTGTAATAACTGCTATCAGGCAGAAATAAATATGGCGGAGGTGTTGCCATAAACGAATCACACAGTTCTACCGCTTTTACTTCCGTAACCTCGATAAAAATAATCACACTCACAGCAACACAGACATCACGATATACATAAATTTCTATACAACGCCAGTCTTCTTGAAACTCTTTTCAAAAACAAAGCACACAACCACCTTTTTATGTCACGCTTGCGTCCACTTTCTAAACGTTCTTAACGACTGCCTTTTATAAGAATATATCGCTACTTATTTTATATTATTGCATCTAAACGCACTATATCGCAGCTATGGATGGAACTGGTAGACATTTATTGCATAGTTGTCCGAGATCGATGCGAATCCTCGATGCGTACATGTTGACAGTTGAACGATGTCGAACGTCGAGATCGTTGGTCACAGATATCTATTGCGACGCGCTGAAAGGCTAGCTAGTTTTATTTGATACGACTAGACCCTTATTTACGTATAAAGTTGTGATATACCTTGTTTTTTTCTAAATATCAACAATTGTATACGCAGCCATCGAACTACATTACGTAGTAATTACAACTCACCATACGCGGCTGACTTATTTCTAAGCCTTCAAGAGTGGCAATGTGTGATTGCAGATAGAATCCCTGTTATATGTATATGAAGTTGGTAACAGATGCCAATTTATTACTTCCATAATTATTATAAAAAAAACATCTTAACTCAAAAACCAACAAACAAATCAATCAGAATAAAACTAAATTAAAATCTCAAAACGACTCGAATGTATTTAAACTAAAACAGTCAATGCATACCTAACAACCCGACGAGATTCAAACAGAACTAGTCAGTAATTTCTTTACATAAATGCACCTACACGTTATCTACCTACAACTTCAAATAAAGGCACATCGTCTGCATATTGGTTTTTGATGCAAAAACGTCGCCCGCCGCGTTCAGTTCGCGACAGTCCGCATTGAGAAGATGTTATAAAACGTAAAAGCGATGTGGTCGAGTAATGCGCGTCATTGTTTATGCATGAGGTTGCATTATGCATGAGTCCCGATGGCACCGGCCTCCTCTAATAGCTTCAAGCCCAGTAGTTGAACTCGGCAGTACAAGAAAGTCGCAATCCCATTTGTATGGGACGGGACGTATTTATGACATCGAAATTTCTACTAATACTATATTAATGTGTTTATGTGAATTATGTCAAGTTGAGGTTGATTAGCGTAGATACGTACATTAGTTAAAAGGTCTAAATTTAATACGGATTCTGATCTTGTGTAAGAAAACTCTCACTATGGTTCTATTAGTTTAGAAATTCTTTGAAAGCACAACACATCGGTATAAGCACATGAAAAGAAAAAAAAATCTACTATTAAGACTTCGGAAATTTTGTCCTTTGATTATAATAGATGTAATATGTATTTACCTTCTTATTGTTGAACAAAAAAAGAAACAAGATATCAATTTCAATTCGTTTAAAAATAAACATTGATGAGCTATCCTAATACCTAATAATATTCACCTAGTGAGCTAATTAACCGCAGTTTTAAAGGATAACTTTTATATTAATTCAATTTCAGTTAATTAAATTCAATTTTAGCACGTCTAGTTAGTTATTCTCTGCGTCAATGTACGTTTTATATTAGTGCATTAATTTTACTACTTTATTAAAGCCGCGAAAATGTAAAGACTGATAAAATAATAAATCTTAAATCATTCAGTCGGAACATTGACAGAGTGAATTGAACTTAACATCCACATAATTATAAAGCTAATTTGTAAAGTTTCCTTAGGAGGCAGTAAATGAGTAAAACTTGATTTTGCGTGGTTATATTATGCAATAAATTGATAGGATTTCCGCAATTGATATTGGTATGAGGAGCAACGAACTTTTACGAAATCCATCAAGCAAGTGGTTAGTAACTGGTCTGCTTAATCGGGGGTTCAAGGTTCATCGTGAAGAAAACCTACACGCCTAAGGGATTTCAAAAAATAATTCTCAAGGTTGTAAACTCTACCTAGGCTTTATCCTACTCCACATGGCCAGCGCGGTGGATTGTTGTCTAAAAACCTATCACTAGAGAAAGACCCGCAACTAGCATTGGGATTCTAATGGGTTGACAACGAATACTTACATCTGTTGGGAGCAATACACCTATCGATATTTATTATCGATTCCAGCCGGTAGTATGCAAATCTGACGGACGTAGTTAATTTTCCGTGTCTTTCAACATGCGCCCGGGACAGCGCAGGATGCATTTAATTGCGTTTTATTAATAGTCTCCTGGATAGTTATTAATCAAGCTCAGCGGGTTCACGCACGCCATATAACTAGTTGAAACTTGTCACGATGCTTCTAGGATCAATATATTTTGAACCTTAAGGTCTTACACATAAGACTCGGGTACAGCGCCGTGGTTAGATGAATCAAGTGTTTCAAGACGGAAGATTATCTCCTTGGTTATTATAACGTCCGCATCAACCGAGTGTTTCATAATATCTCGGAGAACACCAGAGAAAACCATCCTTTAAGGCTCGCTAATTATCCGCGATCGAGGTGTCAAACGCCGTTAAAATATTTCGAGCTTTAATGAAAAATTATAGTTGAATACGTGAAATGAAACGTTTTAGCACTGGCGTGTCAGATTTAGCAAATAATTCTGTAAGCGTCTTACAATACGTGCGACTAAATAAAATGCTGGGTTTCGAAGTGCCCGCTGTCTTCTATGCATGTATGTGTGTAACAATGGCTGTTATTTATCTTCTCATATCTCCTCTGTTCAGTCACTTTCCTTGCCGACATAAATAAATGAACTTATCTCGAAGACAATACATTTTGCTAGCCATTTTGTCAAAACGGTGGTTTTTAAAAACTGTGACAGTTATCATCATCATCATCAACAACCCCACTGCTGGACACGGGTCTCCTCTCAGAATGTGAAGGATTAGGCCATAGTCCACCGCGCTGGCCAAGTGCGTACTGGTACACTTCACATACCTTTGAGATTTTTTTTATAAATCTCTCAGGTATGCAGATTTTCTCATGATGTTTTCCTTCAGTTTAAAGCCGTTACCGTGATAGTTAATTTCTAACACGCACATAACTTAGAAAAGTCAGAGGTGGTATCACTGGTTTTGTGACAGTGAAGAGACTACAGTAACCCCGAAAATTTCTTTATTTCGTTAATAAACCCATCACGCTTGCGTTCGCGTGTGTTGAAGGTGTGCGGGATTGCGCGGTAACACATTCGAACGTAAGGCGATTTAAAAAGCAAAACAATCCAAGCGGGGATGCAACAATCTGCGTATTTTATTGTGCTGTAACTAGCTTAAAATACCACAGCGGAGCTTACGTCGTACGTATGTATTGCTGTCACAGGCCGTCTGGTCTTTTATTCATTTGTAGGCGGTTGGGTTCTCGTTTTGTATTGCTGTGGCAGGCGCGGAGACCGAGTTCGAGCGCTTCGCTTTATATTTCTTAAAACGAATGACAATGCACTTCCAACGGTGTAATGACCGTAGATCCGCGCCAGCACTCTCCAGCCAACTAGCTATAGTAATAGCTTGGTAGGCATTGCATAAAATTCTATAAGAATTGTGGTAATTTTGTTTAAAAACTCTGTACAATACAATATAAAAAATATATTACAGAAGTTAGTTACAGAAACGAATGAGTGGCAGCGACAACTTGAAATCAGTGTGATGTATTCACACCCTTACAAAGTTTATTTTTTAAAGAATCCATACTCATTACTTCTTTTTCCACAAAATTGTAAAGAAAGTCAATGGATTACCTTCTAATTTATTTATACAAAATATATATCATTTTTATTTATGAAGGGGATTTTAATTGAAATATTCCAAAGGGAACGGAAACGAAACTTTTAACTACTTATCCAATAATTAATCTGAATAAGGGAAAGAAGAGCGTCTAGGTTCATTTATAATAGTATTAAATATTTTAAAGCAAACGCATCATTGTATATTTTTTACATCGGATCAAGAAGAGCTAACTCATGGACCCCTATGCAAAATAATTTTACCAAGTCCTTCCTCAAGCCTTTAGGGGGCGATCAAATTTCAGGAATATGTAACAGAAACTGCATATTTCTCCTTATAGTACGAAAAGCTTGTACTTGCTGACAAATTCCTCTGAAAAGTGAAATTTGATAAGCTTACCCTCAGCTGAGCCAAACCTTACCGAAACAAAAATCTCGGATCCGCTAGAACATCGTTGGGATCATGTTGTTCGCATTTGATTTCATCCGCGGACAACTCAATACATTATACAATTATGGAGCAATAAAGTCAGCGGTCAACCGCAACAACTGGACATTGAATTTAATTGGGCACGTAATCTCGAAACGGAGGTCCGACCGCAAGACACGGTTGATCAGTCCGTTCGTACGCCCTCTGTGTTCGTAACGCAATACCTTTTCCGGTAATCTATAACATTAAAAGAACTTGCTATAATTTAATAATAATTGCCGTTTCAGAACTTATGATTATTCGAATGACATCAAAATATATAATTGACCAAATGAGGAGGGGAAAAAGAGGGGTAGCCGCGATGAACATCCATTTTATAGGCAGCCTAAAGATTTTTAAAATTTAATAGGCAATCCTGTAGAAAGTGTTTTTTTCTCATTTTCCTGAATTGTTCTCTTCGTAAATAAAAAAATAAGGGATTGGCAAGTTGACATCTACCGATAATTAATAATAAATGTAGACATTACTCATACGACGCTTAGAAAAAACATAAAATATGAATATTAAATTCTACAATAAGTACTTGAGACTTGAAATATAGTATGATAAGTACAGACCATTTATGAATATATGAAAAAGCTGGTTTCCAACACAAATCTAATATATTTCCGCTTAAGCAAGATTGATGATGGTTTCTGTAAAGTCCTTGGAAAACACACGAGTCGCCTTTTAAGACCATCGCAGTTGTTTGTCCATCAAATCGTCCCACATTGCTCGTAATGAATGAAGAACGCGACATTTCTCGGGGTCATATTCATTTTTGTAAGCCAACAACTATTCATTGTCCCGTCCCTCCCACTTCGCGTCATTATAACTGGGAATGAATTGTACTACAATAATGAAGACAGGAAATTTGGTAATAACTCATATATAGGTTGTATTAACTGTACCCTCTGTATTTCCTGTTTTTTTACCTGTTATGCTAAACTAGCTATCAGAATAATTGATTGTATTCTGATTGGATTTATGCAAAGGCGTCTTTAAAGTAAAAAGTAACGTTACTAGAAATTTATTGAAATTATATTGTACAAAGATAAATATTTTTAGATTATTGCATCAGTAAAAACTAAAATGAAATGAGAATACTTATTCTTGGTCTACTTGTTACGAATGTTATCGCGTCTTTCTTGCCATCTATAGCCACTAGAAGAAACAATTTTAATAATAACGAAGACATAAATGGTCATGAAATCCTATATTTATAGATAATAGATGGTCACAACACGATTTAAACCTTGCAGGAAGAATAATTCTCTCTTAATAATAGATTTTCACAAAGCCTTATTTATTGTTTCAGCTCAAAGGATAACCACGATTCAATTGGATGGAGTGCAGTACTTCATATCAAGAATGAACCCTTACAGTCCGGAGCTCAACTATTTCCTAGCTTATCAATACTGCAGGTGAGTCGTATTTCCAACGTCCGTAATTGAATAAATCAATTTGAGCTCGGTAGTGAGATATTATCTCATAGTTTACCTGAAGGTCGTATCATAATTCTCACGACGTGAATTTCTCTGAGGTAATAGTTATATCGTGACTCGTAATGCTTATCCGTCTTATCTGTACCCTTGTAGCTGAGGTCCTGCCATAAGTGCGCACAGTCGGGTGTTAACAAGCGTACCTGGGCTTGGCTCCGAACCAGGAAGTGTAGGGACATTTGCATTACCGTTAACGGTTCTGGGAACATTCGAGAACAATATCGGCAGCTCGGTGGGCTTCCGCGAGACGGTTTTGACGTTAAACACCATGCGCAGGACCAGCAGTTTTATTGTACTGCGCTCTCACGAATCCATTATAAGGTTATGGTCGTGGTTTCCACACTTTAATGATGAAATTAAGGGCGTGTCCAACTAGCTTGGGAAAAGCTTTTACGTCGTGATATGATTAAATTTCAATAAAACGAGCATGCTTAGGTCTAACTCGGAATGAAGTCTAAAGATGACACATGATAGGCGGGTATGGAAGTACAGCACACTCTAGCAACCTCGACTTTGACTCTATCGTGGGCACGTTCAAATGCTTAAAAAGGTCAGTCGCCTCATCGTCGGTCACGATGTCCTTCTATAGTTGCCGTCACGACCTACATATTTACAGTTCAATTGTTAACGATGTGGTGAGTGCCGCTCGCATGGAAGAGTTTTATGTTTATGGTACAGTATTTTGCAGTTGCGTGCTGTTCGTACCACGTATAAATTTCTTGGTACTACGTAATCGATTAAGGTCGCACCTCGTCAGGTGGATCGCATTAAATTGACGCAAAAACCGGACAAATTCGTCATCGGATATGACAAGCGCATCGGGACTGAGATCGACATCTGCTGCGTGACGAAGTGTCATGCTACGTAGTCGGACTATCGCCCGAACCGTGGAAAATGCGAAGTGTTCGCCGCTCTGCCACGATTACTTTTAGTAGTGATCAAAAAAAGCAACGGTACCTACATGACTATCATTTGCCATTTTTTCCCTGTTCCGTAGTCACGTTTTGTTGACGACATTGTAAAAGATGATAGAAATGCTGCAGAGTCGTGAATTTATTTTTACTCGTATTTTATTCAAAGCGACGTAGAACTGGTATTGCCATCTGCAATGACGGTTTCAATATGAAAAGGAATTAAATTATAAAACGATACGTGTAGAAACAAATTAAAATTTGCATATTTATTTTTTATGCGGGTCCGTCATTTGCTGAATGCTGATGAAGTCGGAACAAAAACTGCAAAACCGTTATGGTGCTGCAAATACGTAGATATGTCGAAGATACGTCAATGGGAACTGCAATTACTTCGCAGGAGTGGCTAATGAATTCAAGTCGAGTACAATTTATGACATTTTAATTCGGCACAAGGAGAAATTACGTGGCTCGCATGCGGCTCTTTGAAATTTGTGAATACGACTTTCGCAGTGCGATAAGAACATTTTCTGGGTAATACCTGTGTAATTTGTATTACACGTTTGTAATTGAATAATGAATATCGACGACAATATTATACGTATAGATATATCAATAAAATGAAATACGAGCACACTCCGCGGCTGCGCCCGTTGGCTTAAATTATCGAAATTTTCACACGGTTCCCTATTTTTTTCTCCCATTAAACATAGTTTATGTTCATCACGGATAATGTAGAATTTTTCGAATCGGTCCAGTAGTTTCGAAGCCTGTTCAATTCAAACAAACAAACAAAGAAACAAGAAATTGAATCTTTCCTCGTTATAAACTTAGTATAGATAGACATCAAAAACAATTTGTCAAGATTAGGTGAAGATAAAAATATCAAAAGTCTGTATTGACTGTACGCAACAGTGGATACGTTTTAATTGGAGTATCAATTCAATCCTACCTTTTGATAATACGGGACTTTAAGTGGTGAATAAATTCTATGAATTCACTCTTGAACTTGTATGAGCCTGGAATGTAGACCCGTCACTACAAGGCCGGAACGTGTCTTTAACGGATAAATAGCATCTCGATAAACAGGATTTGCCATGTACTCGCTGTTAGTGATGTGAATCGATTACGATTTCCAGCACCGGTTTACGGTTACCGATATCTTGGACAAAGAACCGATTAAAAAAAGGGTTTTCAGGTGTTTTGTCTAAATTAAGAAATTTCGACTGAAAAAAAGCGTCGACCGTAAAACAAACTTACTATTTTTTGGGGAAACCGCACGAGATGTCGCCCTTCGTATGATGATCGAATTTTCTTTAGGTCGTGATTGTATTCGGTTTATTTTATAAAAAAAATACCGGTATATACTGGTTTTCACAAATACTCACATCACTAGTCGCGTGGACTTGTGGAGTGCGATTACCCGGGGTAGTATTTAGCTAAATCGTGTATTTATGGCCTTAGCAAAGCGGTCCTACAATCTTTGCGATATAAGCTAGATATCCCCTGTGTCGTTTGCTTTATTCGCCCGATCGCTCGATATTACTGCACTTAATATAATTCTGTAAAATATGCGCTTGTAAAGTTCACTATTTATAGACTACACGACCACTTTAGATAGGTAAGGACTAGGCGTTCGACATTTATCGCTCATTTACATTACACTCAAGTTAATGCATTGATGCAAAAGTAACTATAAGTCTTCTTTGTCTGGAATGCGTCAATAAAATAAATGCATGCTACACTACAAAAATATTTTTAATCCACTTAAAAAGTATATTTTGACAATAGTCCTTTTTATATAAAAAATCTTTTGTTATATAAGTAGTGCCGACTTAATTTATTTTGAGACGTGTTTACCTTTAATTGGGAAGACATTTGAACAGAAATTTAGATATATTTTTTATAATATAGTGAAGACAAGCATGCAATCCACCTGATGGTAAGTTGCACTTCTGCCCATGGACATCTGTAATCAACCTGAGATAAGACTAGAGTCCTATCTGAGTTCAGCAAAGGATGCGCCGCTACCTTGAGGACTGATCTGGAATGCCTCGGAAAAGTATGTCTCCAATACCACACCCTTCACAGACCAGAACACAGCAGCGTTGATCACTGCTGTTATTAGGCAGAAATATGTGTGAGTGGAAGCAGAGAGGGTTCTACTACCTCTAAATACTTAAAGTTTAAGATCCTACATAAATAAAATAAAAATAAATATGAAGTTTTTGTTTTCAGATCGCTCGGTTTACAGCTTGCATCGTTCGAAACTAAGGAAAAGGCTGATTCAATAACAACATACCTCACTAACGCCGGTAAGTCATAGTTTATTTCGATTATACTAAATCATTATTGTAGCATTACTAGACTCTACTGGATACTGGGTTTACTGGGCTCTTTGTTTATCATTGGACTTAATGGAATCTAAGCTTATAATACTCGAGGCTTACTAGGCTCTGATCTTATTGGGCTTAGACTTACTTAGCTCTTTGGGTTTATACATTTATGGACATAATAATTTAAAAAAGTTTATGATGATTATGTGAAATTTTCTGATATCAGAATCCTTCGCGATGTTTCCCTTAACAGTTCGAGGATCATTAAAGTATGATTTTGCAAGTTAATTTTGACCCACTTTTCTACATAACCGTCATTAATTTTTTCCAGGCTACAACAAGTACGACTTCTGGACATCAGGCAACAACCTGGGTACTGACATGTATCTGTGGATGAGCACGGGTCTGCCGTTCAACGCGACCTTCAACTACATGCGGCGGATGAGCATGGACGCGCCCAGCCAGCATGCTGACGACAGCATGGACCCATTAGACGTGCCTCAGGGCAGCACCGCTCCCCAACGCACTGCTAGGCATGGGTACGTAGTTTTATGGGTTCCGTGTTATGTCTATCTACGCTATATCTATCGGTTTATACGTAGAAATGATTGATATTATCTACTATTCTGTCAATTCATAATTATGGTTTCTGCTAAATGGATTAGACGAAAATGAGGCAAAAGTCAATGGGGATTCAAAAGTGGTCTTCATCCAATGTCGGTCCATAATTTGACGACATGCCTTTAAGTTTAATACATACTTGGTAGGTCATACTTGTTTTAAGGGTGGTTAGTGAAGACTGTAGTCAATAATAATTTCTGTACAACATAATCAATGGCCAAATATTTATGAGTTCTTTCCTCTCTTCATAAGTATATTACACTGTTTGGCAAATATATGGCAATTTTATTGCTTCAATTAAAATTTGTATATCTACTTGCTTTAATTTAACAAATCCTTTGGTTTTCCTCATACATGTTTTGCATAAGAAATAGTCTGTTTTCCAGAACCGAACACGTGATGACTAACGGGTGCGTGGTGCTCAAAGCGCCCACGTTCCACTGGGAGCCGCAGCACTGTGGCGAGATCAAGGACTTCATCTGCGAGCAGACCCGCTGCTACTACTACAACTACGGCTCCATCCCCGTGTCCTCCGCGCAGGGGTAATGCCAGGTGAGATGCCAGCCGTCTCCGGAGGCCCGCTCCCCGACAAGCCGCGCGCTCTCGAATCTTTCCACACTAGTAATCGCACAGCTTTCAAATCGAGCACCTCGTAAATATGTCATCAGGACGACATAACCAAATAAATGTCTGGTTTTCGAGTAGTTTGGATTGCTAACATACTTATTTCCACTAGTCGGTTGTATAACAAGCGCGCGGGCCCGCGGGATTAGGCTTCTGCGCCAACCCAACCACCAAACAAGAGCCCTACACCCAGCAGAATTTGGTTTTTTAATAGATTTCCAGCTTTCATTGCAAATAATTATGTTTCAAAATTATTGAAAAAATTTGGTGGGTGGGTGAAGGGGGCTTTGCTTGGTATCTCTTCAATAAATTTTCAATTTAATCATGCATAATGAGACTTGCAACTTGAATGTGCTTGCAATCATGGTTGCAAGCGGCTCTCTAACATGAGGGTCGGTATTCGTTTTGTCCGTCAGGAAGCCGCTATCGCTGACGACCACGACGACGGCTCACCCTCTTACGTCGTCGTCGCCGCCACCGCCGCGCTCCGAGCACCTTCCGACCCACTTCACGCTGAACGACCTTATCGGCAAG
>DWIJ01000361.1:0-11868 GCA_018248315.1 Chioides albofasciatus
AATTCCATCTACTTACTTAGCTGTATTATTAATTAAATACGCTGATAGAAATGTTACTAGGTATTATTAGACATAAACAGACTGATCTAAGGCATTCTAGCTTAGACCTCAGGGGTTGTAATTCCTCTGTGACCGACCTCAGTTAGGACTTATGTGAGGTTGCTGATTTCTCATGTCCATTAGCATCAATGGCCACTTACCAAGAGGATTGCACGGGATTCTCTGTATCGCGGGTGCCATGAACATACTCAACACCCAGACCGAGAAACAGAAATCTAAATTAATTATTATCAATCATTAAATTATCATCATCAATAGATATCAGTCTGGCCGAGGATCGAACCTCGAACCTTTGCGTTAAAGCAAACTGGACACTCACTTCCAGTCATCGGCGTGATGGCCTTCTCGCCCTCATGCTGGAACATCTGCAACGTCGCCACCGTCGACTTGAGCTGCTCGTACTCGCGCGCCATCTGCTTTTGTACCTGAACGACAAAAAGCAATGTTATGAACGACGTTCTTGCTATTAAAAGCTTCTATGTAACTTGACTTGTCAGTTCGTATGTGTGTGAGGGTCAAATCTTACAACTAAATTTTAAATCAGTGAAGTCCAACAGATTGAGGAGAAATTTTGCATATACATTTGGTTTTGATGACAATGCATTTTTAGCGTTAGCATTATCTATATTTATTAGTGACGTCATTCTATATCCAATTTCGTAATCGCTTCACGATGGTCAATTATTTTTACGTTTCTCTATGATATTGGTATCAAGTGATTTAAAAAAATACGAAAACGCTTGTTTTCAAAAACTTTTAACTAAAGGTTCATTTTAATTATTATATTCCAAACATAAGTGGCAGCATATGTAATTGCAAAGACATAGAGGAGTACATATTTAGGCAATTATTTAAACATACATTAACCTTTACCTTAACCAAGTACCTACTGATACGATTATTTCGAATTTTTGTGATTTATATTTACAGTACGGAGAATTTGTATCACCTTGAATTCCAAATAATACCTACAACCTATCCAAAATGGGCCTATGTATCCATTATGTATCATTGTGTGGAGCTTCCAACCCATTGTACCGCTGACGGGTACAAATGGATCGTTAGCGGTTAGGCTATTGTGATAAGCGTCTAGACTCGAAAGGAACAATTATCAGGGTTATTAACTGTGTATATACCAGAAGGATAGTATAGGTACATCGTACATTAGTGACGAAAGCTTTAGAGGCTTAAGTTATAGGTTAGAACCAACTTTCAAGTTGTTAGTATTGGCCCATTACTGTCCCACAGCTGGGCACGGATTCTTTTTAGAGAGAAAAGAGTTTTGGCAATGGTCAATCGAGCAGGCCGGACACGAATTGCTAGTCTTCACATTTGAGATTTTTATTTTTTAAGAAATCTGAAGCATGCAGGTCTCTTCGCGATATTCCTTTTCGTTTTAGCGAGTAATAACTAATAATGAATTTCAAATACCTACTCAAATAACTTTGAAAAATTCGAACCCCGAAACTCTCGCTACCACTACTATATCAATAGTCAGGGTTCACTTATCAAAAGTTCTTGAATGTTGTAGCTAAATTTTCAACTAAATAAACAAACAAAAATAAATATGCGTAAAAAATAACGAATGAACTGTTAAAAAGAAAAAAATAGCTATTCATAAATTATTAATAGCTAACTTACAGGAAATTGAAACGTAATTACAATTAGTCAAACTTCCAGGTACAAGCACACAGGTGCGAATCGGACGCTCGCAACGAGGGTTCCGTAAAATTTACGGTTTCCGCAATTTCTCAAATTCTTTATCTGTGCTATAAGACGTTACTTCGTACCAAAAATCAAGATTTTGAGTTCACGGGAAGTACTTTGTAGGTATTGGTTCCCTTGCGAGTTTCGAAAATTTGCGGCATAAACGGTTGTACCTGTTGTTTGCGTTGGCTTAGGAGTTTGATTTTTACACAGCTCCAAGGGACAGTAGACCTGAGTATATGATACAAATTTCAGTTTAATACCTCACCGTATTTCTGAGAAAAATGGTCTTGACAGACAGACGGACGGACGAACAACAAAGTGATCCTATAAAGGTTCCGTTTTTTTCCTATAGATGTACGGAACACTAAAAATCGATAAACGCTACTGATAACTGAAAAATGTTTTCAATTAGCTCGTTGCCGAGAAACGTTATCACAGGATAATCTACAGGATTAAAATTATAGATTTTGTAAGATTCAGGCATTGCATATTTTCACATTATATTTTATGATGAACCAATGGCCTTTTACGTTAGGGACCGAAGTTTAAAACTCCAGAAACGAATCATCTGCCATTTTATGTGCGTATAAGAAAAAAATAATGAGGACAAAACTCACGATACAATCATACGATATGCTAAAAGGGATTTAAAAACAGTTATGTGAGAATCAGAACATGTTACATAATACAAACAAAAAACAATGTTTTAAATGGTAACGCTTTATTATTAAAGTATTAGCAATTAGTTAATAAGATATTAAAAAAAAAACAATTAATTTAAGAAGAGAATTTTAACGGTAAGTTTAATTAACATTGAATACCATGGGTCATAATTTGGTACTACAATTTATTAAAATAATACATTACTACGATGTTTAAAATCTAGAAATCGAATCAGAAACTCCGTCATTCAATAAACTGATTACTACCAAGTAGCAATGACCGTTCACTTGCTCTAGTTATTTCAGCAAATTTTGCGATGAATCAGACAATTAATCACGACACCTAATACAATATCTCTTTATACATCAATTAGTGCGTCATATAAAATGCAATTGACTTGTTGATTAAAAACAAAGGAAGTTAAAACATTCGTTGCCCCTTTCCCGTTATGTCGGTATAAAGCGTCCACTTCCAAGAACCACGTAAATCTACATATATAAAAATGTCGGTCGTTCGTTGTCGTGAATCGTGGATCGTTAAACTCCAACACCGATTGACCGGACACTGTGAGACTTTGTAAATCCACGTGTTCATTATGGAGGATTATATACTATGATCATTATTAACCCTGCTGTCCCACTGCTGGGCACGAGTATCCTTTCATATTGAGGATTAGGCCATAGTCCACCGCGTTGACCAAGTGTGAATTGGCAGACTTCACATACTTTTGATTTTTTTTTGAGATTTCTCAGGTATGCAGGTTACCTTACGATGATTTCTTTCAGCGATATATATATTTTTTATGTAATATGGAAGTAGCAGACGACCATGCAGTCCACCTGATGGTAAGTGGCTACTGCCGCCCACGGACATCTGTAAGCAACCCCAGATAAGATTAGATTCCTACCTGAGGTCGGCCACAGATGCACCGCTACCCCTGAGGACTAAGCTGGAATGCCTCGAAAAAGTATGTCTCCCTTACCACACCCTTCAAACCAGAACACAGCAGCGCTTAACACTGCTGTTATTAGGCAGAAATAGGTGTTGCGGTGGTGCCGCAGGAGTCGAACCATAGAGGGTTCTACCACCTTTTAATTACTTATATACACATAAATACACATTACTTGAGGATAACTGGACAGGAGGATAAGAGGCCGTGAGAATATTGTCAACTTTGAGCCCCTGATGCAACAAGAGTAACGTATTATAACTTTAACGTATATCTGCCTGTTTGTGGCGTCGTATATCAAAGAAGAATAAACAGATTTTTATTTTTTTCGATGTTTAAAAGTTAATTTGATTGGGGGTATTCTAAGCTACATAATATATGATAAAAAAATCTATTCAGTTGTTTGTAAGATTAACAACTCTACATAATCTAGTTTGATTCAGTATTTTTTAAAGCTTCATATTACGACCTTTTAAAAAATATTCCAGGTCCATGCAAACGAAGTCGCGGGCGAACGCTAGTTCAATATAATAACAGAATATTCCCGAGGTTTATACAAAAGGGCCGCCATTAACGACGACACTAAACCCCCTTTCGAGAATTTTTATGGCATTTCTGTGAAACCAGGCGTTAAATATTGTACATTGTCTATAGCACAATGGACTTGTTCATGGTGGTACAGAATGTTGAACATTAATCATAGCTCAATGTTATCATGTTAACTGCGTTAGAATTTAATTGTAACTTGGTATAACGGTGAAGAAAAACATTGTGAGGAAACATGACAGTTTACAAAAACGTTCTTGTGTGTGAAGTCTACCGATCCGTGGTCAGAGCGATGGACTATAACTTAAATAAGATTAAAGAGCACTATCATTGGGACATTTCAATAAGTAACGGGTCATTTGCGATGCTCGGTTGTAATACTTTGACCCACTTATAAAACAGTGGTCACTGCAAAACGTTCCTTCCCGATTCACTTTCCCTACATGGCGTAAAGCCCTTAATCCTTCTCATTCTGTCAATTTGTCATATTAAGTTTTTCTCGACGTCGACTACCTCACCTCTGATGACTTAACTTTATTTCTATTGCGAAAATAATCCGATAATTAACAACTAACTGTAACGAATGCACAAAAATAGACACCTAATTAAATCAACAATTCAGTAACAAACAATGATAGTAAGAAGCATTTTTACTCAAGCAGATAAAGAGTTGTATAACTCGCTCCCACTTATTACTTACTTAACCGAGCGGTTACATGAGCCGTTTACAAGAAGACTTACTCTGTTGTTATCCACGTGTCGCTTTGTTGTCGTTGTGGGTAAGTTATGCTCATGTAACATCATCTCGTTATTACGGGTAAAAGATACTCGTTTTATTTTATCTATTAATTTAATGGGTAAAAGATGGGGCATAGATATAGATTATGGTGCTAAATTGATGACGTATAGAACAGTGAAGATTGATAACATATTTTTTCGCAACAAAGATATCTACATGTATAATTTGGAAAAAAAAACTTCTATTAATTCTTTAAGGGATAAAAGCAGGTTTTAAATCGTTGACCTGTCTTTTCGTGCATCCGGACGTCTGTTAGGGCAATTTCAAAAAAATATCAAATACATTTTGACGAAACTCCCGCTTCAATACAGACTACAAATCTAGGAATAACAATGAAACACACTTAACAGTGAAAACATTTAGATTTTCTACTTTAATATCAAGCCTCGTCGAACAATAAAATACACAACAGAAAAGTAATACATAATCTGTAATGATCCGTATTCGGTATTGACTATTATATTCGCATTAGTGCATTTATAAGTAAGCCTGAGATCCGATTGCAACATTTCTAGATTTTTATAGTCAATACTAATAGAACCGTTAGAACGGTTAACTGAAAAACATTAAATCAAACCCACATGAAATATAGAAATCGCGCGGTAAAATTTCTCACTATGATAATATTTTCTTCAAGATCAGTACAGCCATACCTTATACCGAGCAGCTTGCATCATAAGCCTTTATAGATATAGATTCACCATCCACTAAGCACTATTCACCATAACCATCCATCCGTCCTTGACGCGTGCACAGAAGTGAAATTCGATCTCTCGCACAGATTAACACACAATGTTCACCAAGCTAGACGATAAAACCACAAAGACAAAGTCCCACGCGTACTATCAGACTCGTAATATCTCGAAGACGATGTGGCTAATTTCCACCCGAATCTCGAGCCACCTTGACCGAGTGTTACTTCACGAGACGTTCTCATTAAATCGACCGCAATACAACTACCCACATTTTTTCTACTTTTTTTTTAATATAGTAGTAACAGACTAGCAGTCCACCTGATGCTATGTGGTTATTGCCGCCGACAGACATCTGTAACCAACCTTGGATAAGATTAGATGCCTACCTGAGATTTGCCACAGATGCGCCGCAACCTGTCGGAACGAACCTGGGATGCTTCTGAAAAGTATGTCTCGCTTACCTCAACCTTCAAACCAGAATACAGCATCGTTTAACACTACTGTTATTAGGCAGTAATAGATGTGGCGGTGATGAGGTGGTGCCAGCGGGGTCGAACCACAGATAGTTCTACGACCTTCAAAATTGAAGTACGCAAAGTGGGCGGGTAGGCGCTATAATACAAAACACTCGTAGGAAATTAGACACCCCAAATGCGTCACGACTCACGACCGACCGTAATTCAGCGCGAGTTCGACGACCCCCGCGGCATCACTACAGACAACGGACAACCCGAATGGTAACAACATACGCGTGACTATATAAAACGACCATGACGAACTGACACCACAATAGAACAAATGCTTGGCGTCAATCCAGCCACTGAATTAGACTAGGTGACCTAAACTCTGAGTCAAAGCCTACCGCGCTTTCAGTCTCACAATTAACCAGCATAAATCATGTATGGTTATAGCACTATAGCTGGCCAAGTGTAAAATAAGCGGATACGACTCATTAGTATGGCTACTTTATAGCGTCAGTCGGAAGGGTGAAATCTCATATATCAACAAACATAAACCCCTGTTTGTATCATTTAAGCTTCAATGAAATATTGCTAGCACGTTTAGTTTTGTTGAGGTATCAGCACATTTGCACTTTGATCGCGAATGTTTTGCATTTCGAAATTTAATTAATTACATCAAGGAATTCAAAATTCAAATTCAAAATGTTATTTATTTGTCCACAAAATGCAAAAGGAAGCTATGAAACTCTTTATTTTTTTGAATATAAATTCAATTTATTTTATACATGTCATGTCGGATGATGATAGTTATAAGTCGTTTAGTGATTCTTCTTTGACTCATGTTCTAGCTAGCATAGATAGCATAGACTGGCGTTTTTTAAACTGTGACCGAAATATTAACAAAACTAATCGAAGTACATAAATAATTCCTTTTACTAACACCCACGTCAGCTAAACCTTGTCTCTTGATTAGGTCAACAAAATTAATTATACAGTAAATTATAAACGAGCACCGATTCTATCGACATGCAAGTTGAGAGTAAAAAATATCGATAATCACAACTTGTAATTACCTAAATAACAATATTTCTAGTAACACATTGTTATGGTGTTTGTTGTAAATTTATTCAACGTTTAAATGCATAGTAACGTATTTTATAAATTACAGGGTTTTTTAAATATAATAAAATGTAGTCTCAATCTTCTCATTGAATAAATGAACTGTCGCTGTTGATCATCCAACCATCGATATCTTCTTGCATCCAAATGTCGGTAAAAGGTTCTCAGTATCGATATCGATATTTTTCAATATGAGCATTCCTTAACCGAGATTCAATGGTATTGTGGACAAATAGTGATCGGATGAATCGACCGATGCGTCGACTCACGTAGCATATTTTATTTATCGAGTGAGCATTAACGACCGAGTGAGGCGGTGCCCTAATGGACTATTTTGGGTACAAACGATACAGTTTGAGAGCAGCTTTGCCGGATTATAGCAGATAGTTTAGTTTATTGGTTCCCTGACCGGTGTTACGAGTGCAAGGATGTTTCGACATCTTAACGTTCAGTTAGGCTAGGGGTGGGCAAACTACGTGGGCCATCTCAGGACCGTGAACCGGTACAATCCGGCCTACGAGTATCTATCGAATACAGTACCTAGTCAATAATAACTAATAATTACATAGTATATCAAGTTTCATCGACATCGAAACAACCTACAATTTTTATATTATATTTTCGTTCCATAAAAACAAACATCTGTTATTTTGCAGTGTACTCGCACACTTCACTGAAACCTGTGATGATTAATAAAAAGTTTTATTGCCAAAATACATGTATTTATTTTTCAATAAATAACTATAGAAAATCTCCCAATAGATTATGTTTTTGTTAATATTGGTTTGCGCAGGAAAAATTTTGCCCATCCCTGAGTTAGGCGGAACTATACTTAGCCCTTGGGATTCTTGTATAAGACAGCAGGGGCATTATATTTAAATTAATTTTTATCGTGTACTGTGATGATCAGCCGATGCATTATAATGAACGCAGTCAGGATACTCGCATGCATAATTACTTCGTGGAGCTTCGTTTTCTAAGAAATTAAAATCAGGAGGAAATATACTGGTCTTCAGAGCGCGCTAGACGGTGCGCTATTGTTCGAATGCTATTAACCAGTATAACTTGATTACATACAGATAGTAAGCCAATATGACAGTTTATGCAGCTTTTCTGTAATGACTGCTTAGTGGCTTTAACTTCGAGCTTCTCAGTCTGGGGATTCGTGGTCCAAATGCCAGGCATTAATGTCTGATTTTTAAAAGTTATACGCATTTATTTGTCACTTACTTTAACGGTGAAGGACAACATTGCGAGGAAATCTTCAGGACTGATAATTCTTAAAGTACAAAATAATAGTCGTACCATAACTATACCATAACCATAATAACCTAACCTAACCTAACCTAACTCTCACTCTGAGAGGAGATGCATTCTTAACATGATAGTAATGGGTTGATGACTATGATAGCTGTTGTATGTGCTCACACATTACACGGAAAGAGTGAGAGGCGAATGGAAATGTCGCTTTTTATTACAATCTCTATTGAACTAAGTTATACTAACCTATTACTACGTCATTCATTGTTAAATCTTCACCTGCCATCAATCTTTTCTATTGGCTCCGCGTTTATCTTGACCTCACAGAGGATGTACAGTTTGTTTTGGTTGTTTGAAATGTTATTGTCTTAGAAGTAGGTAAATACCTATTGCCTCGCCACTAACAACACTTTTTCTTTAATAACTCATCGTTGGTTTTATTTGTATAATGAAAATTCCTAACTTAAATTGTAATAATTTACTTTAGTCATTAAAATGACTAGCTATTACTTAATATTTTTTGCAATACCCAATATAATTACATTACTATTTTTGTCTATATCTGTGTTGTCAATTTCTCATCTATTATTTAGAGAACATCCATCCAAAATAATTTAACCCATATCAGTCTCGAGCATATCTAGTTATATCGATATAAATCTATGGCATCGACGATCTCAACAAACCAGAAACGCTTAATCTTATAAACACCAGTACAGTCATAGTTACCATTTATAATAATTGACCCAGAACAGACGTAAGCCGGCTTACTCCATAATTCGCAAGTATAGAGCAAGAATAAAATATAAGCAAGTAGTTCATCTAATCCTCTTTGGATTAGAATGATGAGATAAAAAGTAACCAAATAGACTGCCAATATATGTTTATACATTCTGGTAACAAAAGCCGTGATAGATTAAAAAATTGGGCCTCTCATTCGAGGGGTCCGAGGTTCAAATCCCAGGCCCCGACCTCTGACTTTTCTAAGTTATGTGCGTATTAGAAATAAATTATTACTTGATTTAACGGTAAAAGAAAACATCGTGAGGAAACCTGGTTCCATCAGTCAAATAGATCTTATATGATGTAGGAGTTATTAAAATGATATTTCCTGTAGACAAAAATTCCTGTTGAACGTTGCCACAGCGCGAATGTTTGCAAAAGCAAAAAGGATTTGCCAAAAAAGGTGTAGTCCTAATCATTGCAACGAAAATGCAAACAACAAATTTTGTAAGTAACATCCATTCCCTAATGAACTCCCTGAGGAAATGCATTCCTAAAAATCGTTCTTTGTGCTCCTATGCAAAGGCCCTGATGTGATTGCATGCTAGTTTTTATGGTATCGATGACGAACTTTTTAATATGCTTTATCTAAATTCATCTTCTTTATAGGAAGAAATCTTAAACACGCACTTTTCTAGATCTACCGATTTAACCTGAACGGTTTGTCAGTGAGTGATTAATTACATCGGAAAAGATTAGGAGTCTATTTGTAACTTCGCGTGAAGTATTTGATATTAACTGTTAGTACAGTAAATCATACACTTCAGTTACCCCACATGGCCTACAACGCTAGACATAAGCCGACTTAGTTTATAATTCGACAAATATAGGGCAAGATAACCAAGTAGTTTAACTTTATCCAATCATACTAATATAACACAGGTGTAGTATTAATAAGCAGTGATATCCTAGTGGTTAAGAAACTCGGCCTCTCATTCGAGGGGTCCTAAGTTCAAATCCCAGGCACGCACCTCTGACTTTACTAAGTTATGTGCGTATTAGAAATTAATTATCACTTGCTTTAACGGTGAAGGAAAACATCGTGAGGAAACCTGCATACCTGAGAGATTTATAAAAAAGTCTCAAAGGTATGTGAAGTTTACTAATACGCACTTGGCCAGTGGGGTGGACTATGGCCTAATCCTTCTCATTCTGAGAGGAGACCCGTGCCCAACTGTGGGATAGAAATGGATCGTTGATGAAGGTGAGGACTGGACTGATATGAAGATAAATACCAGACCACAACATCAACATTTGTCCTACATCTGGTGGAAGTAGTAGCACGTGTCGTCAATCCTAATAGTTGCACGAAATTGGGCACTACCGGTCACCCATCCAAAATTTGGCTGCGCCTTACTTGACTTTATAGAATAGCTACGATCTACATAAAAAGACCACGAATGCTTCTTTATTCTTAGTTTGTCGAAATTCAAAAATCTCAAAACAAAAAAATGTAGGTAAATCTATATTTACACGTTATATAATAGAATCAGAACTAAAATTCAGTAGCAAAACGTGACATCACCGTATCTAGTGTAATAGTAAAATCTCACAAACAGGATTTCTTAGCAATTACAGCGAAACATTCTCTTGAATTTTTCAGACGTTCTCCAGGAGACAGGGGAGAATTGAACCGTTGTTTTCAAAATGTATTAGTGCATTTATTCGCGCGCGACGCCCCTACTTTCGATCCTCTACGATAATATTTTAACTTTATCTCGGATACTGTAACTGGAGTCATTGTGTGGGGACACAGTCTAGATAAATGCAGTATGGTAAGCACATTTTCTTTATCGTATCGTCTTCTTTTGAATAAAGATCCGAAAGTATTAGAATCGTCTCGGCTTCTTGTTTTGACAATTTTGACATTGCATTAAAATAAAATTAGCAGGTAGTAAAAAGACAGAAACATTACACTTGGTGAAAAGGATATGCGTTAAACAATCCCTTATCATACATAATAATAAGTACATACAATGAATAAAGGTGGTAAAATCCTCTGTGGTTCGATGCCGGCAGCACCACCGCCACACCTATTTCTGCCTAATAACAGCAGCATTTAGCGCTTTGTGTTGTGGTTTGAAGAGTGTGGTAAGGGAGACATACTTTTTCGAGGTATCCCATCTTAGTCCTCAGGGGTAGCGGCGCATCAGTGGCCGACCTCAGGTAGGAATTTAATCTTATTTGGGGTTGATTACAGATGTCCACGGGCGGCAGTAGCCACTTACCATCAGTAGGACTGCATGCTCGTTTGCTACTTCCATATTATAAAAAAATATAATGTTTGTTTGATTAAATATTATCAGTTCTTATTTTACCGGCCATAAAATTTTATAAACTCATATCTCATGGACAAAAAATAAATAAATACGATAGCAATTTGTAATAGTGCAAAGTCATTAACAATTTTGGCCAAGTCATTGTACTGTCATATAAATCGTGTTTTCTTAAAAAAATCCTCATAATAAAATTCCCAAAATATATTTTAGTTTTAACGCAATCTGCCTTCCTTACTTCTTTCCTTATGCAGTATAATTTTTTAACCGACTGCGGAGAGTAATGTTTTTAAAGCGCATTTATCTAGTGCTTTTGTGTTTTTATAATAATTGACGTTACAATTTTTTCTCACTTTGTTATTATCGAGAACGCATTTATTAACATAATCAAGTGATCAGTAATTAAGAACTTCAACATATTAGTATTATTGTATTGTTCTATTATGGTAGTTTTTATATTTTATTTTATTTTTCTTTGGGAAACATACAATATTTAATACACATAATAAAATTAACATAGAAAAACATAAATCAGCAAAGTTTCCAC
>DWIJ01000362.1:0-11853 GCA_018248315.1 Chioides albofasciatus
CCTTCAAACCAGAACACAGCAGCGCTTAACACTGCTGTTATTAGACAGAAATATGTGTGGCGGTGGTGCCGCCGGAGTCGAACTACAGAGGGTTCTACCACCTTCAGAAATCGTTGCATGTACGTTATATACAATTAATGTAACACGACATAACTGCCTGCAAAGGCCTGGTTCCTTAACACTACTGTTAAAGGATAGAGTAGACTGTAGAGAACCACTTTATGCAATAACTACAAAACTTTAAAAATAATATTCACCAGATATGTTCTGCGTGTCGAGCGACACGGAGCTGCCGGTGAAGTTGCTCTGGTAGCCGCTGCTCGCCTGCGAGCTGGAGTTCAGCAGCTGGCTCAGCGTGATCTGCGAACAAATATATTGTTATACTAAGTTTGACCCGCGGCTTCGCTCTCCATCACAGTTCGATAACAAAAGTTATCTTGTGTTCTTTTCTGGACCTCTGATAAGGTGTGTACAAAATATATATTATGACAATCGCTTTCATAGTTAATGCGTGAAAGTGAAACAAAAGAAACAAAAAAACATTTTCGTATAGGTATATAATATTAGGATTATACCTTTGTGGACATGGTTTTGATTAATTTCAACATCGGAGGATCAGGTGGATTCAGGATCTGGGTTCGAGGACCGAAGTCTTCCCCATAATTCTATGTAATTTCTTTATGATCTCTTAATACTAATGTTGTGGTTATTGAAGCTTAATTTTAGCGTTCTAACTCTAAGCGTACAGTAAATAAGTAATGTTTGAACTAATTTCAAGAATTATGGTACAAGTAGTAATACAAGTAGCCAGTATATAAAGTTTAGCGTTATTATGCAATGTTACTAAAAGCAATTCCTTATCAATAACCACTTACTCAATTAAAATTTTATCGAAATTACCGTAAATATCGTAACTTATTAACATTTAACACAATATGTTATACATACCTAATTAACAATCACTCATGTTGACAACATTAATTAAGTAGTATCTATATAAACCCAGTAATTTGTCATATTCCAATTAATTATCATATAACCATAAATAAAAATAATGAAATGAAATACTAGATGCAAGTAATATCGTCAGAAATATTTCTTCATTAGCAAGTGTCTTAGTACTCGTGAGTATAGGTAATTGGTCTAATTCAGTGGTTCTCAAAGTGCGCGATGCTACCCCCTCAAGCGCCCAATGAAAATTGTGAAATTTTAGTGGGCGATGGTTTATTTGTGTTAAAAAAATCAAATAAGTAGGTATAAACATTAGCTTTGCGTGGCCTCTTTTTCTTTTCAGTCAGAAAAAGAAGAATCTTTTGTTTCGCCGACTTATTTCTGAGACAAATTATTATTGTTGAAGTAACAATTTCAATGACCTTTCAAGGGCAATTTCGTTAGTACATACAAGTTAATTGTTGGAGGTTATACGCTGTAATGTCAATTAAAACGTCGATCGAAGCGTGTATTAATTAAAAAACTACAAAGTCCGTTAGGAGTGGGGACAAAAGCCATAGTGAGAGGCAGTGTTGCCTGCTAAATATAAAAAAGATTTCTGTTGGGACGCCAACACTAGGCGATATACAAAATAACTTTGAGAACCTCTAGTCTAATTTGTATCGACGGAACTGGATAGGTCTGTTGCATACCAAATCGGCGGGACCTTGGCTACGGGCAACCAGTGACCTTTAGACAGCGTAATGGACCCGATCAACTTATAACATGTACATTCATTAACGGATATTGCTATTCGAATTATGGTTAGATTAGAAGCGGTGTGGGTTTGTAAACTAAAAACGAATGCTCGTTTAATATGTTTGTAAATATATACATTAGAGATGCTTGGGACCTTTTCTACTTTGCCATCCCTAAACTAGGACCCTCTGTGTCGTGGGTGCCATGGACACACACAAAGACGAATACACAACACCCAGACCCAGAACAGATATCCGAATTCATCATTCTGATGTGTATCGGGCCGGGGATCGAACCCGGGACCCTTAGCGCGTCATACCGGGAGTGACTGCTCCGCTACACGGTTCATACATACATAAATACATGTATACATACATACAAACAAACAAACTCTTGAAAAGCTTCTCAGTCTAATAAATAGGGATCCGATATGTTCGCTTTGCGTATTAATATAATATATACCCTATATACTATTGAGTCTGTTATATAAAAAGGATTGCGCTTTGCTGGCCTACTTTAGATTAATAGAATTAAACTCTATACACAACTCTCAAGTATTTTTCTCACGACACAACGGAACAATTAAACGCATTCAAAGTTTTATTGGCTGCCATATTTTATTATGGGCGTATCGTGAAGCAATAAACTATTTAATATTTAAATTTTATTCAGAAATGGAGCAGCTTCGCCTCTTATATGGTAATAAGGAACATCCTAACACTATTTCCTGTATATTTTATGCTTCCGTATTTTCTTTTTGTGCCCATATCCATTTTTCAATTCAATGCGCTTCTTGTTACTCGTAAGAGCATATTAGCATTCGATAGCTATATTTAGTTTAAAGAACCAATATCTTGTAGATGCTTTCTTCCGAATTATTGTTACTATGTTTCACTAAGTTAGTCTCACCATCAACAACCCATCTCTGTCTCAGTACTGGTCACAGGTCTCCTCTCAGAATGAAAATGATTTTGCCATAGTCCACTGCACTGGCCAAGCTCGTATTGGTAGACTTCATGTACCTTTGAGACTTTGTTTTTAAAATCTTTCAGGTATGCAGGTTTCCTTATGATGTTTTCCTTCACCGTTAAAGGAAGTGGTAATCAACTTCTATTACGCACATAACTAAAAAATGTGTGATCAGTGCGTGCATGGGATTCGAACCTCGGACTACTAGATCGAAATGCCAAGTTTTAACCTAGTGGTTGTTAGCCTAGTGGCTATTACAGCTTTTTGTTAGTCTTATATCCTCTCATATTCAATGCAAAGACGTTTAACGAGGCACTTCCATCTGAATTATATTCAGTTTGTTTTTATGTTTACCCGGAAGGAAAATAGTGTATAGGTACTATAGAGTACAAATTAAAGTAGGTTACTATACATTTTTCGTTAATCCACATATCCTTATATAATTTATGGTTTCGGATTTGGCCATGAAGGCACACTTCAGAAACAGTCTCTACATACACGTACCATCATGTTTCTTAGTAGCAGAACTTCAAGTTAGAAGTTGTCAAACTTCGATCTTTGGTAAGTGAAACTTGGATAGATCGGTTATTAATTACGGACCATAAGATTTATCAACCATTACTAATGTTAACATAACTGACGCCACTTTAAAAGTAACACATCAATGTCACAAACCTGACTAAAGAGCAGAGATTTTATCATAAAATATTACTACAATTCAAGCTTTACTGAGTAAAAGCTACGTAATGATAATTAATAACCAGGGTTCATAAATTATTGAAACGTTTCATTATCTCGTAATAAAATGTTGGAGATTGAATATATTTCGTTGTCTGTAGCAAAAAATCTATTTTACTGATATCATGTAAAAGTTATTTGAATATGGTGTGGTATTATGTGGTTCGATTCGTTACCACCGCTACACCTATTTCTACCTAATAACAGCAGTGTTAAGCGTTGCTGCGTTGTGGTCTGAAGGGTGTAGTAACGAATACATATTTTTCCGAGGCATTCCAGGCATTCTCAAGGGTAGCGGCGCATCTGTAGCCGACCTCAGGTAGGAATCTAATCTTATCTGGGATTGATTGCAAATGTCTATGGGCGGCAGTAGCCTCGTACTATCAGATAAATCATATTCTCGTCTGCTACTTCTATATTATTAAAAAAATCAAACAAAATTGGTTGCTACACGCACATATCTGATAATAAAACGTTGAGCGTGGATTTGAACCTTGGACTTCCAGTTAGAATTGCATGTCCCGCACCTCGTTCCCAAGCAATAGACCCATTAAACTGTGGACTAGTTCCATAATATCCATTGCTAGTAATATTCGCATACAAATTATGCAACGCGTCACAAGGTTAACATCCACGTGCTTACGGAGTGTCGGAGTGTCGGTGACGCACTGGTTGCTACGGCTACTGCAAACCTGAATTTAGTTTGCAACATAGCTACATAATTGTTTTAGGAGTGATAGCCTAGCGGTTTGAAATTTGCCTCTTAATTTCATGTCTAAGGTTAGAATTCCAGAATTTCGTCGAATCTGATTTTTTGCAGTAATGTGCGTATTAGAAATTGGCTATCATTTGCTTTAACAGCTACGGGAAACATCGTAAGAAAATGTATACCGCTTGAGAAAATTAAAAGTTCAAATAAGTTGCGTGAAGTCTACAAATTCGCACTAGACCAGCGTGGTGTGATTTTCAACGATAGTAACATAATACATACAACATGGTAACATGGAGAAATACAATTTGTGCTACAACAACAAAGTTGCTTACAGTCTTACTGGAATATGAAAGTTGGACCTACCTGGAGTATGAAATATGAATCTCATTTGTATAACTAATAGTCTTACCTAAGGTCAGTAACATAGATAGTTGCTGTAGATGCTACCCCTGTTAACTAAGTTGCAATGCTTGATGTAAGTGTGAGAAACACACCTTACAGCCTTTATATCAGATTAAGAGTAGCGTTTAAGACTGTTGCTATAAAGGAAAAAAACCTTCCCAACCTATGATTATTAAGTAAAATATATTTATGTTTATTTGCGTGATAAAAGTATCTACCAAACGACAGGCCCAAGGACAATATCTGTAAGTACTACAAACTAGAGAGAACCTGTATAGAATTTTACTGGACACGTTTCCACTCTTAAGGACTGAAATGATCGGCCTATATGTAATTAATGAAAAAGCCACAAAATATGTAATTAGTCGATGCATAATAATATGAATAGGGTATTACACAAATACAAATAGTTACAGAAATAGTACGTCCATGACGTAAGTCACAGAATTGCGTTACCTTTGTCACAAAATTTGAAATAATACAGTCTCACGCACATTAATTAACGCGGCACTTAAGCCTAGTTTAAATCATTAAAAATGTAGCTCAAAGACACTGACACAAAATTTCCTTAGTCTTTACTCTTGTATAACCTGATAATCTGCTGTGAAATCGCAATTAATTATCTAATTAGCTTCATTGTTTTGAAACAAAAGTCACACAATTAGCTATTCTCATAATACGCGATCACTTCTACATACTTGATATGTAAGTATGGAATTTGTCGCCGCGTACAAAAACATTGACGAATAGCAGCGATGTCTGTATAATAATATGATCAAATATTGATCTTTATAATCCGGAGAGTTTTTATTCTTTGACATTTAAACTAGTTCGACGACCACTCCAAGGGACGACACCGCATTTCTTTAATGCCACTTCCTTGATATACGCACCGTACATACTCCGCCAGACGTATTGTAGGCACATATAAGTTTTTCGCGGTCGCACCCACGAGCCCTTCCAATACACGCCAAGGCCTCCACTCGTCGTATAAAACAAGTTCACCCACCCGCAGCAATACACTTTGTTACTTTCACGCGAGCAGTGAACATTTAAGCAAAATGTACAGGCTCATGGTATGTGCCGTTTTGATCGCGACCGTCGCGTGTCAGCAAGAAGGTGGGGGGAGACGTGTCCCCAAATACGCTGGTGACCCGAAAACGGCTGCCATCGTACAGGAAGCCCGGTACCTCAGCGGAAACGGAGCCTTCGGTGCCGCCTACCAACAGGAAGATGGAATTAACTTCAAGGAAGAAACCGACGCCGACGGCAACAGAAGAGGCAGCTACTCGTACATTGACCCAAGTGGACAGAGGAAGACCGTGAACTATGTCGCCGGCAAAAATGGATTCCAAGCCATCGGTGATCACATTCCCACCGCGCCTCAAGCTGCTGCCCCTACTCCTGGCTACACACCCGACCCACGATACAACTCTCCGGATTACAAAGCCCCGCAATACAGTGCTCCTCAACAATACACTGCTCCCGCAGCACCCCGCAACTATGGTGGAAAACCCAACGAAGACGATGGTCAATACCATCCCGAATTATACGAACAGAACTACGTCGCGCCCCAGCAGCAGCAATACCAGGCTCCTCAGCCTCAGTACCAGCCCCAGCCTCAATACCAATCTCAGCCTAGATACCAGCCTGAGCCACAGTACCAGTCAAACAACATCTACCCTGGAGTGCAGCAAGCGCAATACAGTGGACTGCAGTCGCAGCAATATTCTGCACCCCAGCAGTACTCCGCTCCGGAGCCCTCTCGCCAACAGTACTACGAGCCCACCACGCCGCCGCCATCCCGGTTCTTTCCTCCCGGCAAATTCAGCTTGAACCGTGCGCCCGACGGCTACACTTACTCATTCCACAAAGTTTAAAGCTAATTTATAAATAGGAGAGGCCTCGGCGATTTGTAGAGCTTGACGTTACGTAAGACATCGAGTGTTGGATCGTCGAGTCATCGGGACAGGCCGCGCCGCGCGGTGCTCGGTTGCTCCGAAAGCATTTCTTTGTTGTTTTGCTGTGATATTGTGTTTATGAACATGTAAATGTGTTGGTTGTTTATTGTTAAAACGAGGAATCAACGAATAGAAATGCGTTTGACGGACACAAAACTTGTAAATAAATTTAGCATTATGTAAATTATTATTTGTTTTATTTGTGTCCTGTCTTCAATTGAACTGAAAACATAATCAAAATTTATTTTTTATTACTTGTCTTTTTATTTCGCCACATTAAACCGTAAAAAAAGTCAAAATAAACTCTTGTTTAGTTTAATCAATTCTTAGCATTCCTTAATACCTAAAGCTAAAGCTTTGAAACAAGATCACTAAACAATTACTAACGATATGAAATAGACAAAAAACAATTCAAATATCAATTAGCAACAGAGTACTTAATTCCCAAAAGTTCTTTGTTTACAAAAAGACATGACTTATTTTTAGCATTAAAAAGTTGCTCTAGTTCACTTCCTGCTGCGCAAGGTCCCCAGCTCGTGGGTAGTGTCCGCATTCTCCACAGACCTATAACCACTAGCTCGCCTTACGCTAACACAAGGATAAAATAACCGGTCCAGCCCTGTCAGCCACACCTTTCCATTTACTTCCAACTTATTAGGTCATACTCACACACTGATAGACAACAAACAAACCCATTATTAGGTACTAGCAATAGAATTTACTACATTTCGCAACATGACTGACGTTGAGAAATCGAAAGGCAATGAAGTGCAAATAAAATTCGGATAAGTTTTAACGATATCGTGTGTTAAATTTGGCTTGCACGTGTCAATTGAAACCAATTAGACATTTTTATGGTTCGTTTGAATCAATGGAGCAATGTACAATGAAATGTGCGGTGAATTGATTAAGGTTGTGTATATTAAGACGCAATAGTAACGATATAATTAATGTGGATCGGTTTAATATGAATTTGGTTTCATTAATGACTCATGAATTATTTCAGATGTGAAATAGTATTTAAATTTGACAAATTGAATACATAAACGAACAAGTTCATTCGGACAAGCGAAGCAACATTGACAAAACTAGGCAGATATACAATTACATATTTAGCGATCCGTATCGATCCAAACAGAACTCCATGTCGAACTACTTCGCAAAAATTCGATTTCATATTTTTTCGTCATCGAAACTATGTACGTGCAAACGTGTAATAACTTCCACAGCAACTATCGAAAATTCCTATCTTCAATTTTTAAGCAAGCTCGCACGAAAATAACGTTATTGAGCCGTTGCGTTAGACTCTACTCACATACCTGCCGCAGGGGCAATCTAGGGTGCATGGTTGTAGTGACGATATCAGGAGTATGTCTACACACTTGCCTGCCATGCAGTGTTCCATGGTATACTAACCTGCTTAGGTTTTGGTATCAGGGGCAATTTAAGGACTAAGGGTAATCTCGCGCCCCTGCTACCTTGCCACAGCGCCAACCTAGGAAATTCTACCTCCTTGCCTACGCACATCACAATTAAGGAGGCAGTTAAGGGTCATCCACACTCTTACTTAGATTGCCCCTGCGGCAGGTGTGTGAGTAGCCCGTCCTAACAGCTATTGTTTCGGTTGTAGCAATAGAATAATTCTCGCAACATTGTTTTTATAAAACGTTATTATTATTTCTTCACTTGTTGCGTTCGGTTCTGCAAATATCGAAACAGTATTCCATATCAACACATCCGTCGACATGATTGCAACATGTGATTGTAATACCAACATTTGATGCTTTGCTTTCCGAGCAAATTGAGTTGCATATTCTGGTTTTCGAGTAATTTACTCAGTAATTGAACTTGTTACCTGCGATCTCGTCATTCGATTTCTGTTGTCGATTTATTTGCGAGACATGAATGAATATTAACTTTACTACAATACACTGACACATTGTTCAATATATTCATATTTATCAAAAACTTAGTCTACACCTTACATTAGTAACTTACATTTAAATTAAAAATAATAGGAAACTTGAGGGATTTTTGTTAATCTTATTTTATACAAAAAAAATAAGTTTGTAAGAAATGCGTTCATTCTCAACACTATCATCATTAAAGCTACCTGCTACAGCTTAGTCTTAACACTAAAAAAATATAATATTCATTTTGTGTATTTAAAAAATCACTGTCATTTAATAGTCGTTTTCGTACATCGCCGCCTTAATGAGTCCAGAAGTATCCATCTTTAAGACACACATTCTAAGCATGGTAGAATACTCTGTGGTTCGACTCCGGCGGCACCACCACCACACGTATTTCTGCCTAATAACAGCAGTGTTAAGTGCTCCTGTGTTCTGGTCTGAAGGGTGTGGTAAGGGAGACATACTCTTCTGAGGCATTACAACTTAATCCTCAAGGGTAGCGAAGCATCTGTGGCCGACATCAGATAGGAATCTTCTCTTATCTGGTGTTGATTACAGATGTGTGTCCGTGGGCGGCAGTAGCCACTTTCAGGTGGACTGCATACTCGTTTGCTAATTCCATATTACATAAAAAACACATAATACATATATAGAGAAATCACAAACTCACACCTAAACTTTGTCTATTCAAAATGTAAAAAATGAATTCAAGAATTTGATTGCTACTTCATTATTTGTAACACGTTATCTATATAGTGTTTATAATTAAATAATGAGGCCTAGATCGGAATGCGATCGCAATTAAGTATTGTCCTCCCTGTCCAGTGGCCTTCTCTCTGCTTGAGAGGGCATCTAGAGCGCAAACCACGTTGCTCAGGTTGCTGACCTACACGTGTTATAGACGAGCGATCATTACTATGCAACTTTAGTTACTACTTACTACACTATACTAGATCACTTAATATGAATACCAATATCACTGCTGAAACCTATACAATTCGTCTTAATCAAAGCATATATAGGTCATTTCTAATCTACTCTTGAAATGATAAATAAAATTTATTAATAGATTAGGCCCCAGGCAGGATTAGAATCTTATCAAGGTTGGTCACAGATGCGTTGCTACCCTTGATAATATTGAAATTCCTTGCCTAAGTTTGCTACCCTCAACACACTCTTTCAACCAGAATACAGCAGTTGACACCGCTGTTACTAAGCAGAAATAAAAGTGGTTGTCGATTCTCTGGAGTTGAACCACAAAAGACACTACCTTTAAAGTCACTCTAACTTAAGTTACCTAACCTAACGAAAGGACTTATGTTTATCAGGTATCTTGTAGGTTACTATTACATGAGTAAATTGCGTGTTATAATCATATTTAAGACTGTTTAACATTAAAAATACCAGAAAGTTTACCAGATTGATTATAATTTCCCGCATAAGCGCTTAAAGAAATACAAGAAACTTAGTAATCTAAACAAATTCTATTTGGAGTTGATTCTCAAATAACAGAAATCAGGTACTGCATATTCGCTACTTAAATTTTAATTAAGTACATGAAAAAACCAATGACATGCATAACATCCGCCGTGTTCAGTCAACTTTCAGTCATTGGCTGTCGTATAAATATAGTTCTTATTACAAACAATACATTAAACAAATTAAAAAGCTTTGAAATCCTGCAGTTCGTTGTTTGAACAGATTCCAAAGGAACACGACTTACTGCCGAGATTTTACTCTGTAGAATAAAAAGCCAACTGTTAATTTCCTTACTAATAAAGTATTCAGGATTCCTAAGCGAGAGATTTTCTCGAGGCTCTAATAAACTTTCTATTAACAATTTTATTACAAGGGGAAATGAAAATATAAATGCGCCAGCTTCAAATAAAAAGCAAAAATCTATTGGATTGGAACGTGAAGTGGTGGCACTCTATAAACTAATATTTCACTGGCAACAGAAACGGTATTGGTTGGTTATTGGAATTCCATTAAAAGTTAGATTTAAGATTGAAGCTTAAAGGTTTAGATTTCGTTTCTCAAGTTTTTGCACCTGTTGATACAAAATAGATTGTTATGTTCCATTTACTTTTATAGGTGTTAATAGCAAACTGACGTATTAAATGAACATTTAGATATTGGGTCATTGCAGTTTACAGATCTGTGAATAATTCTATAGTAGCAGCAGTGACAACTTAGTGGTTGAAACTTGGCCTCTCAATTGAGGGTTCGGAGGTACAAATCCCAGGACGAACCTGGGTTTCGAGCCTCAAACGTCTCGATTAACAGACCATGAATCAACCACTACGCTATCACTGCTTCAAATAACACCATCACTCTAGTAATTTTCAACTAACTTATCATACGCATTAAACCGACACAACAAAGCTACGCAATCTCTACGTTAACGACAAAAATACAGAGGAAATACAAAATCAGACTTGAACTTAAAAGTACATTCCCATAAGAATGGTTACCGGATGAATCAGTCATTGTCGGACCGTCTAGAGTCAGGATATCGCAGGAAGTAAGTCACGACTCACTGAACGTTCCACTTCGTATGCAATGTGCATCTTTTATTCCGATCCGATCGCAGATCAGCGACGTAGATTCATTGGCCTGAACTAGCCAGGTATCGTATAAATGTTTCTAAAAAAACTAAACAAACCACAGCGATATATGTATGGAAAATAAGAGAAACGTACTGTTTTACAGAAACGGAAAGTTTAAGTTTTTTTATAACACAGAAGTACCTAAAAAGTATACAATCGACTTGATGGTAAGTGTTAACTCCTGCTTATGCATATATAAAATCGATGCCAGGCAGGATTGGGATTCTTCAAAATGTCCAATTCGTGAGGACTAAACTAGAACATAAAAGTTTCTCCAATAAAATTTTTGTTGACTACAATCTTTCCTCATCTTACTACTGAATAAGGTTAACTCCCTATCACTAGACGATAGCTAATGAATATTGCACTACGCTGCTCCTAAGTATCATCAAATGTCTAAATGTTATTTGAAATCATTAAAAACTTCATTTTCTCCAAAAAATAATTCAGTTCTGATAAGTAGTCCTCGTAAATTCATCGTCGATTCAGTCTTCATTCACTACCCTTCTTTTTATGTGTAGGTTCAGAATAAATAGAAAGGAAAAATCACAACGGTACTGAATATGTAGTCCATTTTGTATGCATTTTGCATTCTTGATTCACATCCAAATGTAGATCTAGGCGGATTCGCCGCAAATACGACAAACACTGCACTTCTTTTATCCATTTCTTTCTTATCACAATTACATCGGCTTGAACAAGTGTGTGCTTAAGTTTAATGAGGAAACACTGCTTTTGACGTGGATTTAAATTACTTTGTTATTATTTTAACAATATTCTGTATCTGTGAAGGTGGTAGAACCCTCTATGGTTCGACTCCGGCGGCACCACCGCCACACCTATTTCTGCCTTATAACAAC
>DWIJ01000363.1:0-11851 GCA_018248315.1 Chioides albofasciatus
CCAAGAACGGAACACGGCCGCTCAAGCTGTTCCTGAGAATATAAACGAGCCTCGCCTATAAACCTCTCACGCGAAACCAAATTCTAAATCACACTTAAAAATTAGTATAATTAAAACGAAATTATATTGCTAATAAATCAATATAGAGATTATTAAATATTATAAAATAACTTTAGGTATCGGATGAAAGTAAACAAATCGTTATATCACATTCTCAACTTTAGATCGGTTATTGACACCCACGAGGAAAGTATAGTGAGTTGCACTAATAAAATAATAGGAAGTGATCTAATGGAACTATAATACAAATTGAATTGACAATTGTTTTGATAATATTTTAGAGGTATGGCCCAATAGTAGATACGTTGTATAGAAACTAATGTAAATCTTTATAACGCAAATAGAAGAAATAATATTTAAGAAATATTAACGCTGCTTTCACAACAAAGGCACCCGGCAACTAGCGATGAGCAATAAATACGTGATTACACTTACCTATACTTAAGTGTACGAATACACATTTTTTATTTCAGTGTAATACACATACGCTAAGATGGCCACCAAGAATAAATTTATTTTATAGCAGCTATAAAAACATCCAGTAGTAAATTAGAAGATATACCACATAAATAATAAGTTGTTTTAGCTAGCGCCTAGAAAAATAATAATTGCATTCAAGAATTGCTCGTTTTTAGTTGCTGTTTGCTTATGATGTGAAGTTCCCGAAAGCAACATCGTTACAACCGTCGCAGGCGCCGGGGCGCTACATTCAGGAACCGTTCGATTATTCTAAAGATTGTATAAGGAAGTCATTTTACATATTTTAATCATCGAAGTTTTAGATCTGCAAAAAGCACATTGGTAAAATGTTTCCGTTAAAACCCAATGTTTCGTTTTTATTGTTACTCGTTATAACTACTTACTCTTCATTTTGAGTGATCGTTTTGTAAATTTTTGTCATTGTTGAAATTTTTACATGATGTAAGCGTATACGTACATATAATTTGTTAAGCTATATTCACTGTTATTAATTATGTATATTAATTTGTTCCATGAGCGTCGTGCCAAATTGAGGGTTGTACAATTTTTATAATGAGTTAGAATTAATAACTGAGTAATTTTATATACGAATAAGTTTGAGTTTACGTGGATATTTTCTTCACAAAACCTAAAAAAATCACGAAGTTATTAAAAAAAACAGATGACATCACGAAGTTAATATGTATTTACTGTGTCTATTCAAATTGTTAAACATATGTAGGTATGTCAAAATTTATACAAGCTATAGAATACTGGATGTAACATAATATTATAGGTCAGAAATGGACGTTAAACTAATTAAAAATTTAAAGCAATACGATAGGTGATTATAGAGGAATAGATAATTTAAGAATGATTTAATTGCAAAAGATATTAAATTTAATGAATTATGTTCAAAACGTTTGTTGTAATTATGGACTTAAAGGAAAGCAAATGTGCACAAACTAGTTACCAAAATAACAAATAAAAGAAGAAACAAGGAAATCAAAATATTTTTGTATATTTTGATAGGAATTTCAATACGAGCGTAGTTATAATAAAAATCAATATACTTAAATAAATCGATGTTTATTTCAGTTTACGTGTTATATACAATACATTTTAATGTGATTTTGTTCAATCTACTTATACTCAAAAATTTCCCTTAACCTGCACTTAATACTAAAACAAACGCTTAATAATAAAATTTTATGATTTTATTTTATTTCTGATTAAACTCCCACCTATTAGGTATGATAATACTATAAGATACCACCGGATATGACAGAGTCAATCTTTATTGAAATACAATTAACCTAACCTTGTTAGCTTTCTTTTAAGTCAACGTAGTGTCGTGGTCTTCTGCCTTGATATTTAAACAAACATTAGGTATACAACATTCTTCAATTGACCTTATAAGTCATAAATGTTATCTGCGTTAGAAATGTTCTAATTTTATGTACTACAATTACGGTCGAGTTTATTTTTTCTCTGGCAACAGGACAAATGTGAGTATTGCCGTTTTGTCTGAGAAAAACCATAAAACAATGACTACATACTGAAAACTTAAGCCGTAAAAAATTTGATTGATGAAAATTTACCTTCCAATCTTATAACTTTCGACAATTTTAATAATTATCACAAATTTAATCAAGAACACCTTGTAACACAAACACAAAAGTAAATCAAAACCATATTTTGACATAATGATTCCCTCGGACTTATCCAAATGACTATGTTAATGACACGTAATCATCATGTCAATAACTACGACAAACTAAAAAATAGAAATGAAGCTGGAGTAAATGTATGAAAAACGATGGATTAATACTGTTATCATAAATCAAATAATGTTCCAATTAAATATTCAAAGTGAAAACCATACTATTAGTTGGTGGATCATCGTTTAATTCACGATCGTTTCATTTCATTCGACCACTTCGACCCAATTCTGTCAATGATAATTTTATTAATAGCATTGGTCAAAAAGTTTCTATCGTTTACAATTTGTCGTCGTGTTAAACGAGGATCACTCTATGTTTTGATGCAATAACAAATGAGAATTGATCAATGTCAACGTTTTTAAATAAACAAACTCTAGTAAAAAAAACGGTACTAAACACTTAAGAAATTAGGTTCTTAGTGTAGGTACTTTTTGTGTCAAATGTGAACAACAGATTTTTTTATTCCTTCAATTGAATTGTGGTCCTATGAACACAAGTAACCTTTTTTCCTCAATTATCATCAATGGTCAAAATCTGCCGTGGCATTTTATTATGAGAATAGATTCCAACTATTTGTAATAGGGTCGTAACGTAGACGTTCAGAAGAATTAGATTTCGTATATAAACATTAATCACGGATAGAATACTGAGTCGCTTTATAGGCGTCACCTTGCAGGGGTTTTAAGGAAAATTGTCAATTTACGCACATCGGGTGCGCGCGCACTCTGCAGGACGCTAGACACCCCTCTGTGCGAAAATGTTGATATTGTTCCAAATTGCCCGCTTACCATTTAGGGTAAATGGTGATTACTTTTCGTGATAAAAGAAAATCTCAAATATTGACGTAAGCAACATTCGGACTACTGAAATGGGTCATAATACTGATTCTGTTTTAGCGTCCCATTATTTAAGTTGCTGTTTTGAAAAGACCCAATTTATTTTGCAAAAAAAATGCAAAAAGAAATCCCGAAAGTATAAAATGTTTGACTTAGTTTTGGACTTATAAACCGAGATTGAAAAGTCCAGATGTGGAAGGATTGTACACTTTTTGTAATTAACATTGGACTGTTTTGTAATATCGACATCAGCTGTGTTCTGATTATCTGACAAATCGGGCAATTTGTTTGACAATCGCGTTGCCCCCGATTCCCTTATAATGCTTAAAGTTTGCCAAATATTATCGGCATTTCCGACCTGCGTGCGCAAAGCGAACGTCGCAGATATTGAGTTGCTAAGTAGTGAGAAGCGATTCCTCGGTTATTGAATTATTTTACGAAAACGTCCAACGTTTTCGTATTAATATTCGGGGTGCGTAGTTTATTGAATGCGGTATTAACTGAGATATTCTCAGAAAAATGAAATACCACTCGACGCGATTCAATGATATCAAAAGTACGTTTTATGCTGTTTTTATTAGACAGATTCCAGGGATATTTGAATGGTTACTTTGATCCACATATCTACCTATATCCTTAGGTAAAAAAGGATAGTAGATGGTTGAAAATTAAGGCGAAAATGGACGACATTTGACAATTATGTACCTATTACGAGACTTCTTACGAGAGAATACTTACATAAGATTTATGTAATAAATGTCTTTTTTCTATCGATATGGACGTTGGAGACGAGTTTAAATGGTTTTTCGAACGAGATACTTTGAGTAAAGCTTTTGGAAATGTGTTGAATAAAGTGTAAGACTATGTTGCGGTAAAATGAGTCTAATGGTTTTGTACATCTTAAGTAGGTATTTAAAAATTTATACATTTATCACAAAGTAATTAGAACAAGAATTACGACGTTAGAAAATCTACGTATTTCATGTATAAATATTTTAAATTGCATACTTAGTTCTCATTCGTAATAATGTATAGATATTGTAGATTTTATCCATTTATGATTACATAATATTGTAAAACTTTCGTTTTTGTCTCGCTTGAGGTCTGTGAATGAGAAGAGAGAACTTTAATAAAATAACGTCCCAATGTCTCACTAATATACTTTATTCATTAATTATGAAATAAAATTATAATTACGTAAAGATGCAACGGTAATATAAGTGTGATATAGTTAAAATATCACTCTTAAACTTATCAATAATTCAAGAATCTATCAAAATACGCACCTGTCTAAATAAACTCAAGAATAAGTTAACACGAGTACCTTATCGAGTACAAATTGTTTAAAAAAAACCCTAATGTTAATATTTACTTACATGTTTTAAATTCGTTCAACCAATACCTTTTAAATATTAAACAAGTAGTTCTGTAGTTTTCGTAACAATTCATATAGATTCTGTCATAAATGTGGTCGTTCAACCATGTCGTTTAACGAATAAATACCTACGTCCTATTCTAACATTTCGCGATTTTCACCTAATATCGGTACGCAATTCGTGCTTTTACGTCATTAGATTTATCAAATGACCACACCGTCCTTCACTAAAATACTAAAGTGAACCTTGGACTCCACACACCCGGCAGCTTTAACTAGAACATAAACTTCACTTGAACTTAACTTCACATAATTGTAACTCTTATTTCGCTTTTCACGAACACTTAATGCAATTTCAGCGACAAACCGATTTCATTTAAAATGATGTCACTTGTCTAACGATGTACAATTAGGATTGTACGTTTAATTCGACAAGGCATAGTTAAAGTGCATAGTAAAGTAGTTTTTAACGAAAATGTCTGTTTGTTTTTATCCTAACATTGATAAAAGCATCGTGTTAATATCTATTTCGTGTGTTTAAACGAGCAGATAGATATCAATCGAATTACAGTTGTTACTCCATGACGTTTACGTGAGTGTTTCAAAATCTTTACAAAGCATTTCGCAACTGGGTCTGTCACAATACATTGTTTCAAAAACTGAAGTTTAAGTTAATGAACACGTTTAACTTAGTGGCTTTAGTATTACTTTCTTCAATAAACAATTGTAATCCGGAATCGCGGTGTCTGTCTGTTTCTTGCTCACACATTATAGAGAACGAGCAAGACGTAAATGTAAATGCAACAATTGTAGATAATTATTGAAAATTGAAAAGACATGTTACACAAATGCGATATGTTATCTAAACTCGAAAATATTACACCTGTGTGCATAACGCAACCCTGTTACTTCTCTTGATATTGCATTAGGTGCTAAGTTTCTGTGCTCTTTGCAGTGCTACACTTCCTACGACAATATCGTTTCCGTACGCCCTTTTCTAATGTTAATAATTGTTTAGCAATAACATTTGGTTTGCGCTCCGTTAGCCCGAGTCCAGGGGAATAGTGAATGTCGCAGTTTTTGCAAAATATGTCCCATATCTCGGACCATCGGAGCGCAAATAAAACTCTATAAGCTACGCTGTATTTTAATTTGAGACTGACTTAGTATTTCTATGTCCTGATTTTTATTAAGATAAACTTTTGTGAATGATTGTTGTATTTGTGTAAAAGTATGGCATTGTTTAAATTTTATTATAAATTTTAATATCCTGAATTTCTTGTAGCCTATGTACACGGCACGGAGGATCTATATAACGGAGATTTAAAGTTAAAATTCACAATTCCCTTGTTATATCTACATAAATCATATATGTGGTTCAGGTATGAATTGCATAGCAAAATACAAATTAAAGTTGTTTTGTATTACACCAACTTAACATAGAAAACATTGTCTATGTATAACAATCACAATGTAGATATACTTGGCGAGAAAAAGTTGTTGATTACATTTATAGTGATTTTCACTTTAATTCTCTGTAAGAGATTGTTACGAGTGTAGTTGTGAAGAATGTTAAACTACACACTCAGCTATTATTTATTCATGGATGTAAACATGGTAATGATAATGTACCTGTATGAAACATATTGTGATTACGTTATATGACTCCGGATTGTGAACATCGGCTACAAATATTTTATTATAATTCTACAATTGTATTGGTGTGATGATGATGTTGCTCAACTGATGTTGTACGAAATTTAGTTCTGTGATCAAAATAAAAAAATGTATATGTCATACGTTTTTCATTGCTAACAAGCATTCTCACTGCTATCCCTGGTCGTGTTAATATCTATTTCGTTTTGTATAAACGAGCAGATAGATATTAATCGAATTACAGTTGTTACTCCATGACGTTTACGTGAGTGTTTCAAAATCTTTACAAAGCATTTCGCAACTGGGTCTGTCACAATACATTGTTTCAAAAACTGAAGTTTAAGTTAATGAACACGTTTAACTTAGCTATCCCTGATCATATACCGGCAAAGATAAATTGCAAAGCTTGATTGACAAAGATTTTCTACACTAACATTGAAAGGTAACTAGTTTAGGAACTGTAGGTCACTGGTACTGGAACTGACTCTATCAGAGGATTATGATATCGTTCAGCCGGGAAGATATGATCGATACACTAATTAATACCACACATAGTTAGGTACTTACAGGAAATGAACATGTACCTACTCTACCTAAATTTAAGTGGCAACTCTACCCATGGATACCTATAACTCTATATAGACCAGCGCTCGTACTGAGGACTAAGATGGTCATCTCCTAGGTAATTTAAGACAATTTTACGTTAGAAATAATTAAGGCAGTGGGACCTCCCCGGGTAAATAATCATCCATCATCAATAACCCATTAGTGTCCCACTGCTGGACACGGATCTCCCCTTAGAAGGAGAAGGATTAGGCCAAGCTGGTCAAGTGCGTATTGGTAGACTTCACATACCTTTGAGATATTTTTATAAAACTCTCAGGTACGCAGGTTTACTCACGATGGTTGTCTTCTCCTTAATGCTAATGATAAGTAATTTCTAATACGTTAATGCAAGTGATGATATGATACTTAATAAGGCAAGTGATAAGTAATTTCTAATACGCATATAACTTAGAAAAATCAGAGGTGCGTGCCTGGGATTTGAACCTCGGACCCCTCGAATGAGAAGCCGAGTTCCTTAACCACTAGACTGTCACTGCTTTTAGGTTAAATCTTAGGTACTACCTTTCCAATCTTAGCACATCTACCTAGTCTACGATGATAATACGAGTAGCATTTGGACATGCAGTCCACCTGATGAAGTGAAGTATGTAGCTTGTCAAATTACACTTAGGTATACATATTTTTAGCCTTAGGTATAATAACAGTGGATTATCTAAGCTGCTGTGCTATAGTTTGAAGGGTGTGGTATCGTCGATAAAGTATTAGAGGCACCCTCTAGAGAGATTACTGTTCTGCTTGTAAGGGAACATAATGTACGTAGAACGTACCTAAATACTCCCTTCTTTCCATACATAAAATAATCTTAAGCCTAGCGGCCTCGCCCTGCCACCCATGAACGCAACATTGGCAACGCAACATTCGCAACACAACGTAACATAAAAGGATAAGTACAATTAAGTTTAAGTAGATTTTATTTACCACTCAAAAAATTATACACTACTTCTAGTCAACCCACTACAGTCTCATTTCTGGTCACGGGTCCATCTCTCAGAGTGAGACCGATTTAGACCATAATCGACGTCAACAAACGCAGATTGGTAGATTCCATACAACTTTGAGAACTTTTCTAAGACCTCTCAGTTCTGTAGGTTCCCTCACATGCTTTCACCGTTCTTAACGTGAAGTTTGAATTCTAATAGGTATGCTTGTTAAAAAAATCAGAGGTGCGTCATGGATACGCACCCAAACCATCAGATTTAGAGGCCTAGTTTCTAATCACTAGACTGTTACTGCGTAGGTAGGTATATTCAAAAAATCTAACGCAAGTACCTATAAACTGTATTACTCGATACACCTACACAAGATTTCAGTTTCGTAGCTCTTCAGCAAAATTACAGTCAGCAGGGAATACTGTCATCGCTCAGTAGTTGTATAACTCGCTCCTACTAATCTAACTCGATAGCGCGCTAACTCAGATCTTCACACCGCGCGGGAATAAACTTTATCAAGGGTTGAGCTCGGATCAAACCCACGGGAGCTTGGGGAATTTACTCGTCATCAGTCATGATGCTCTATCGTATCTGAAACATGCTTATATATAGGTGCAATATACGATCTTTAACTACAGGTTGGTTGCAGGCTGCAATCATTTTTAAATAGCACTGCTGGGTATGGGTGTCTTCACAACTTACCCTTAGTGTACTCCGACACACTTCTCATACTAAGCGAATTAAGGGCCTTATTTACCAAGGGAGTATCAATGTTTTCAACCCACAGAGAATTCCGTAGATAACCATTGATATAGGTATACCAATTATATCAACACTTGATATATAATATCAATATCAGGACTGATGACTTACGTGCCTCAATGGAGCGCGCATGACTATTAGCATCTCAACTGATCATTGTAACTCCCGACCGCATCCGAGTTTAGCAACTTTGTACATAGGTTACGAACTATTCAAGCCGCGGGTATGCGCGCTTCATATAAGATATGTTCCCAACTAGCGATAATCCGATAGACAACAGTGGCCAACACTTGCACCAATTACAAATGCGTCGCTGCCTTCGAAAACACTTTACACACACTCGCTAGCAGTTGTTGACAAGAGCAATCTGCGAGCGGCGTCTGCGGCCGCAGTCAATATCTAACCGACGTCATCGCTCGCTCGTAAGTATATTAAAAGTAGAGCCCTTATAATTATAACTAACTACGGTTACTTAGATTAAGGTTAGGTACTGAAAAGATTCGACCGAAATTCTCTGATAATTGTTTAAAATAGAATATCGCAACCGACTCCATATAGTCCCATTTTTTTTGGAACAGATAAAAATTCGACAAATAAAAAAATCACACAGCCGCTTAAACGATAGTAACCTGACGAATATTTAGGTTGTTGGGTTACTCTTAGATGGGAACCTGATTAGATACTATGGGTCTAGTAATGGTTGATACGCAGATGTATTTAACATTTTATACAGTCAGATAATATGTTATTAAGCTAGGGATCTGTAAAGTTCATTTTATTGAAACTTCTGTTAGCATTGCTAACTCTCATGTTGTGGTGTGTGAACCAATATAATTCGCTTCCTAAGGAGAAAAAAACTAAAAAACATAAAATTGAAAAATATACCTTAAAAATACTCCCTACTACATGGTACTACCTACCAACACAGTCTACATTGTTTTATGATTAAATCAATATGATGTTGAGGGATTTCGCAATCTGGGAAATTGCAAATCTGTAAATTTGAAGTTAGTACTAGTATCGATTACAGATAATCCGAATGAATAGATACCTAAGTAGAAACGTCTCGTGCAAGTGCGCGCCTTACTAGACCTTTCAAACTACAATACTAGGTGATTAACAATAAATTGTTCTCAGAGGAACGTAGATGCGATTGTTTTATGCAGCAAAATGCAGCTTCTAAAAATAATTTGGAATATTAGACGAATGTCTGACATTTTGGACCTTTTCAAAGCAGGCATCAGCGTCACATCACTACTAAGACTACACTGCAAATGAGCTACGTGTATCCATCCATGCATCAGCCCTTAACAGTCCACTGCTGGACATAGGCCTCCCCTAATCTGCGCCACGCCACCGGTCTGAAGCCCTCTGAATCCAGCGGTTACCCGCCGTCCTCTTCAGGTCATCAGTCCCAGGTGGGGGATCATCCCGTACTCCTTTTGCCCAAACGTGGTCTCCATTAGAGGACCTTCCTACCTCATCGGTTATCTGTCCTACGAACGATGTGGCCAAACAGCCACTTCAGCTTGCTTATTTTGAAAGTCGGACGGAGTCGGACGAAGTACGGATTTCGTCGTTACGAAGTTACGTCCTTATATCGCGTAGGATAATACCGAGCATAGGTCTCGTCATAGCTCGCTGAGTGACTTTGAGTATGAGTTTGTAATTATTTTTTCAATCCGCCCTTCTTGTTAGGTATATGTACCTACTTATCTTAAAAAATTAGTACTTAATACATTATATTTTTTTTTGTTACATGTAATATAGAGATGAAAGTACTTTTAGAAACATAGAAACAGTCAATAAAATGTTATATTCTAAAAAAATCAATAAAATCAAAAACTTTTGCGAAATACCGTGGTTGAGTAAGTCATTTGGGAAACGATTCTCATCCGAGATCCAATTTTTGCCGCTGCAGAATGTTTAATTAAACGACTACGTATCAGACACCTTAAAATAATAGATAGTCAAGAAATTACCTATTCTGTTTAGCAGACGCGTGCATTATATAAATATAGTTAGATATTATGACCAATTAATTATTTATTGCTTACTTGCATTAACTGCAAAATAGAAATCATAGTACTTGTCTGAGTTCTGTAAAAATTACACTTTAGTGTAAGTATTCCAAATTAGTGTTCATCTAATTTTGAAGCCACGATGTCCATTTAATTAAGATTTGTATAAATATGCATGTTGCTATATACAGGTGGATAAGCCCCGAAGGCAATGTTTTAAAATAGCTGTTTCGTTACATTATTTTCAGTATTGTTGTGTAATATTTTAATGACAAAATAACTAAGTGGTAAAATTTAATAAGAAAATAAAGTACCTAATTTCACGCGTAATTTCCGCATCTACCATAAAATTTTGACGGTAAAAAAACTAAAAACTGTCTTCTTTAAATCCCCCAACATTAATATCTATAGATAGATACCAGTAAAATGTTCCACGACCATTTTGATTAATCGAACTATTTCAATTTCGTTAAAAATACACCTGATAATTCGAAATCAAATAAATGTGTGTGGTACAAAATTAAACGGGATAAATAAACGTGAACTTGATGAATAAAATAAACCTGCTTTTATTGGTTGTGTGCACGGAAGTTGGGAAACTGTTTGTGGAGAAAGTGTTGGACTAACAATATTGACTATTTAATTTAAATATTGTACGTCGAAAAAATGTAATTTATTATTTCATCCGACCCTAACTCGATTATTTAAATTTTGAGAAAACGAGAATTGAGAATAAATCCTGTGTTAGGACCCTCATAGTAAGAAATAATAGGTAATCCATTCGTTAGGCAAGATCATGAAGATCATGACGAACCTATCTACGACTCCGTGGAGTCAACCTGTTGTTCACGTTTTAAAGGAAAAACAGCCCAAGATTCCTCCGTAATTCAATCTTCGGCGGTGGTTTCTGTTTGCAATTTAAGTCTTATCTTTTAAGTTTTTTAAGTTTCAGTCGTATTATAGACTGCAACTTCTTGATATTAATTTGGAAATCCCAATAAATTATCTTACTGATAAGTCGTCGCTGCAGTCTAAAATTGGAAAGTTCTGTCATACTCGACTGAAGATTAACTCAACTATGTAAGTAGGTATATAGCTAAATCAGTGTTTATAAGCTAATAGCTTAGTAACTGATGTTTCCAACTCGCTGCATTCGACAGACGATACTAAAGAACGGTCTTTAGTTTGAACTCACTGAGCAGTGCCTCACATCGCAGAAACGTGGAATCAATTTTCATCTGTTAGTACACTAAGCTAGTTTCAAGTTTAATATTAGAGTTAGATTACTGAACTAAAAATATCATCTGCAAATTCTAAAAATACTTAAAAATAACTTAAATTAGGATCCTACATCCAATGACACTATTATATTTCATACATTATTCCTATTTTATCCAACATT
>DWIJ01000364.1:0-11848 GCA_018248315.1 Chioides albofasciatus
CCATGGGCGGCAGTAGCCACTTACCATCAAGTGGACTGCATGCTCGTCTGCTACTTCCATATCATAAAAAAAGTATCCTACATTATCCCTGATGAACATAATCTATATTTAATATAAGAAAAAAATAGGGACCCGCGTGGAAATTTCGATAACATAACACAACTGGCGAAGCAGCGAGTTCTGTTCGTGAATTGATAAATTTATTCGTCTATATTTACATAGGTGATATAGTTGCTGATATATGTATTTATACACAAGTGCTATTATAGATTTTTGGCCCTGTTCCGAGAAAAGTCATTGACCCGTCCCTTGTTTACTATACGCCCTGCTAATATTGTTCAGGGGCCGGATTACGGTACTTTTAGTGATGGAATTGTTTCTATTCACTATTTCTAGTGAATAAAGTGAGCCCATTTACGAAACTTCAAAATGTTGTTTTAAGTCGAATCAAAAAAAAATTGAATTGAATAGGCTCCGAAACTACTGGACCAATTTGAAAAATTGTTTTACCATTAGAATCCTACATTGTCCCTGATTAACATAGATTAATTTAATACGAGAAAAAAATAGGGATACGCATGAAAGTTTTGATAAAGTAACCCAACGGGCGAAGCCGCGGGTTCTGCTCGTCTTCAAATAAAATAATAAATTATTAGAGGATTACTTCTACTGATTATCGAATTAGACACTTCAATTTTTTTAACTATTTGAAGTTAAATTAATTTTCGTTTATGCTTATTTATGAGACAATTAATCATTAACCGGTCAGAAAAACAGGAATGTCCCTAGTAAAATAAAGGCCACGGTCCCTCTACAGTAACTGCATATGCACTCCAAGTCATTGTGTTGTATCCCATTACTCTCAGCTCACCTTTAAAAAGATCTTTTGTGATTTACAATCTGCTTGCTTTAAACGTAATAGCTTTTGGATACTTGCTTTTTACAGAAAGAAAAGACTTTCTACACACACTAGGACGTGTATTGTACACGCACACAAAGATGAATATCTAAACACCCAGACGCAGCACTAATTTCATAATTTAGACTCAGTCTGGCCGGGGATCGAATCCGAAACCCTTTGCATATCAGCTGTACCTCCCCGATTTTACATAAGAGAGTTTTGGAGATGATAGAACCCTCTGTGGTTCGACTCCGGCGGTATCACCGTCACACCTATTTCTGCTTTATAACAACAATGTTAAGCAGTCTTCTGATTTAAAGAGTTTGGCTTAACTATCAAATCGATTGTCATGAAATTTTGTGTACATTTTGTCAGACTTGTGAACCCCAAAAGGACATAGGGTATTTTTATCCCGAAAAAGTACTGTGTCCCAAGAAATAGATAGAAAGAACTATTATCATAGACCTCTAAACGCAAGCAGAGCCGCGGTTTAAAACTAGTTGGCTATAAAACGTTTACGAGAGTACCATCGTAAACAAAAGCATCTTATATAAAGAACCGGTTTCGGTTCTATCAATGTTCTCATTTAAAGAAGATTTAAAACGAATCAGTAATAGATCGTATGACGGTATTATAATTGAATCAATAACGTACAGAATGTAGATACGTGGCAACTAAATTTAAAAGAGCTTTTTCAAAAAGTTCCTCAATATTAAACTTTTTACGTGTCATTTCAAGATAAACATAATTAGATACTTGGTGTATCTAATAATCCTACGTTTCTAGTAAAGTAGCAATGAAAACTTCTAGTAAAAGCCCCTTCAAAATTGTTTCAAATTAATAATACTATTCCTTAATAATATATTTCCTTCCAATATTAATCCGTAGACATACCTTTACTATTTGAAAAAAAGAAAACATTATTTTCACGCAAACACTCAAAGAACAGACTGCAAATAACACTAAAAATAATATAATAAAGTGATACGCTTTATTTTGTAACAATTAAATATGTATAATCTTATAAAATAGCAGTTATTATAGCATTATAGACTGTCTGTCTGTGATTATTTGTATATACCGGTAATTTATACACAATAGCTGCGTCTTACAGTTTATTGTGAATGATGCGCCGTTATGAACAAGAATCGGAATCAGTAGCGCGTTGCAATGAGTGAATTGATTAGTTGTTAAGATTTTTTAAACGTAGTACTCACACACCTGCCACAGGGGCGATTTAGGCTGGAAGAATGGGGATAACCCTAAATTGCTTCCTAAATTGTGATGTATGTAGGCGAGCAGGGGCTATTTTGGAGATTGGCCCTCTGGCAGGGTGGCAGACGCGCGATATACTTGGTCTCTATATTGCCCCTTGCAGTCATAACCTAAACAGGTCAACATACTCTGGGACACTGCACGGCAGGCAAGTATGTAGAGTAACTCCCGGTATCGCAATGATCGCCATGCACCCTACGGCCCTGCAGCAGGCGTGTAGCCCGCATTAAGCCACAAAATGTTGAGAGCCCCTGCATTACAGAGTGTTAGCAGGATTAGATCGGCGACCTAATCAGTCAGTTGAATTTACAAGATACAAACACTTGCAGGTGTGGTTACATGCTAAGTTTAATTTGAATGTAACTGGGTTCTGCTTATTACAATTTACGAATTATTAGTGTTTTGTATCATGTTTTGGCATAAAGTTTCGTATGATCACAGTCAACGTTATAACAGTCATGGACTAGTAATTGAGACTCTGCCTTGAAGAGTCCGAGGTTTGAATCCCAGGTAAGAATCCCTGATTTTTCGAAGTTAAATCTAATCCGCACATTAAAAATTAAAACGTGAAAGAAAACATCGTGAAGAGATCTTTAAAAGAAGTTTTAAAGGTATGTGAAGTCTACCAATACGCACTTGGCCAATTCAGTGGACTATGGCCTAATCTTTCTCTGAGAGAAGACCCGTAGCCAGCAGTGGGACAGAAATAAAATGAGAGCTTTTCAGTACTTAATTAAGCTTGATACGCCAGATTACCTTATTTCGTAAGTGGTTCTTTCATAAGAACCCGACTCGAACCCAAAAAATTCTATGCAGTACTCGACTATCAAACGTCTATCTAATAAACCAACAATGGCTTACATAATATGTGACATATAAGTAACAACATGAATTATAATTTACAAGCTTGTTTTCATATCTAATCTCCGGGCGTTAGAGCTCGATTGTATGCACCAATCTTAATGCAATCGCTGCAAATGTTGTAATGTTTCAGGTTTATGGATGTTGAGTTGTAAGTTCTATCTGATGTTGCTTAGCACTAGAGTAGAATTGTAGAAGTCGCGTGCCGCATTACATGACTCTGCTCATATCATATGACTTATGTATACATATGAGGTAGTTCCAGTTTGTCGGAATCACCTCTACGCCTATTTCTGCTTAATAACAGCAGTGTTAAGCGCTGCTGTGTTCTGGTTTGAAGGGTGTGGTAAGGGAGACATACTACTCCGAGGCATTCCAGCTCAGTCCTCAAGGGTAGCGACACATCTCTTATCGACTTACGGCAGGAATCTAATGTTATCTAAGGTTGATTTCAGATGTAAATGAGCAGCAATAGCCACTAAACATCATCAAGGACCGTGTGCTCGCCTGCTATGGTTTTGATGATGCGTGCAGTAGTGTAACTTACTGCACCACTGCTTTCAGTGACAGTCCAGTGGTTCAAACGAGAAGGCCGAGAAGCCTCTCAATTTAGAGGAGCGATCGTATCACGCACCTCTATTTTTTTCAATTGTGTGCTTTCGATGGAAGAATGTGGATGCCAACGGGCATTCATAGGAACTGTCTTAGAGTTGAGGAGTAGCATAACATTCGTGATTAGATTCGCTTAGAACCACTGATCTAAATATAGCTAATGATAAAGCCACTTACTATCAGGTGAACTCGCGGATGAATACGGGTTCGATGCTTGGTCAATGAGACATCAATAGTATATTTTCCATTATTTTCTTATTCGTTTTCTTATGTGACTATGATACTCATTAGATAAATTAAGATGCTGGCGGTGTAGAGTATATAAAGCATATATTGTTTTCAATTTCTGTATTGGAGAAGGAATGGGTATTTATTTCATATTGTTCTAACATACTTAGGAGAGTAGATTTAGAAGATCCTTAGATGTATGTTAGCGCGGTTTTGTGATGATTTTCTTTGGCGTCGACAAAACAAGTGATAATGAATACTTCTCGTACCTCTAAATTAAAGTTGCTTTTTGTTACAAGAACAATTATGAAGCAAAATTTATCCTTGGTATAGCTATTGCTAATTTACAATTCTTAAAATGTTACGCAAAACATTGCTAGTATGAGACGAAAATAGGTGCAAGCGAGCTATACGTCTGCAATGGGAATAAATCGAGTTGTAAAACCTTAAACGTTGCAGTGATAGTCTAGTGGTAGAAACTCGGCTTCTCGATCTAAGACTCCGAGGTTCAAATCCCAGACTTTTACAAAGCTTTGTGCGTATTATAAATTAATTATCACTTGTTTTAACGATGAAGGAAAAGATCTCGAAGAAACATGAAGGTCCTAAAAATGTCCTTAAAGGTATGTGAAGTCTGTCAATTCACACTTGGCCAGCGCTGTAGACTATGTCCTAATCTTTATTATTTTGAGAGGAGATCTGTGCCAAGCAGTGGAATAGTGATGGGTTGATGGTGATGATGATGACGACTTTAAAAGTTTAATCGTTAAATCTGAATTGCTTAGTAAATCCGAGTATTAAAAGAAAGCTGACAAAGATGATACTAAGCATACCTACCTACTGTTAAAATATCGCGCAATATGTCCCAATCGAATCGCGATAATATTTTAATATTTTGCAACATTTGACATATGAGAGAAACTGGGCATAACCAGTAAACATTTCTCTTTTTCTAAGAAATACAAGAATCTCTAATTAATTAGGTATTTTCAGCGTCGGTAGCCAAAAACGAGAGATAAAATTACGTAAGCCGGACCGCCTATAGTTCAGATCATTATCTGAATAAAATTATGGCGTCTAAAAGCTTCGACATCGGTATAATTCGGAGCTGGAATGCATTACCTAAGGTTTAGGTCTGATGTTCTTAGAATCGTTCGCAAAAAGTTAGGTAAATTCACCGGACGGAGTTTTTTCTCGCGCTAAAAAGTCGTTCATCACTTTGAAGGTCGCCGGCTAGACGTACACAAAGAATGCTTGTTTGCCCGTCAGTGTGTTTTGCTTTTTTGCAATGTCATACGTTGTAGGTACTTAAACGCTGGAGTCACGCTAAGGTCGAACGTTTTGGCTTCTAATTTCTTATTTGGTAATGCAGGAAAAAAGTTGATTTGAAATTTATCGTGATTTAAGGATCGACCTCCATCCAACCAAGATTCTTTATTATTTTTTGTTGAGAATTAACACGTTTGTTTCGCTTCAGCTCGCGATGTTGATGCAAAATGTAGCTTAGAAACTTTACTCCTTAAGATCTTACATTGCATTTATCGCGAATATGTTTACATGTTAAACAAAAGTTATTGTATGTTAATTAGTGGAGTATTCGAGACGTTAATTAAGCACATTAATAGGTAATAAACACAGTGCATAAAAACGCGAAATAACATATTTTTGGTTTGTCTTATTTTTCTTTAGTAAGTAAGGAAATAATACGAATATGATGCATTTACATGAACATACATTTATTTGAATTACTGTTTAAAACTGTATTACTTAGAAACAAATGTTTGATACTCCTATATTAGTTACTTTGTTAATACTTTTGTCTATACATTACTTTTTAAAACAATAAATATATGGAGTACAAACGCATGCGAATTTAAATAATAAAACATTGTGAGTATGGGGGGCTGGGGAGTAAATTGGAATGCCTCGGTAAAGTATGTCTCCCATACCACACCCTCTAAAGAACACAACATCATCCAACACTGTCGTTACTGGGTAGAAACGGTGTGGCGGCGGTGCCATAGAAGATTCTACCACCTTAATAACCTTCGAGTGCGCGCACAAGCGTGGATGTGCATTTATACACACATATACACGTGGATACTTACAATACTTTGAAGTGGTGTTTCTAAAACGAAACTATATAAATTATTTTTTACTTAATAACTTTACGATAACTATAAAATCCGTGAGAACATCAAAAAGTTGCAAATCGTTTCGTGTTTTCGTGCGAGATTTAATAAATTGTTTAATAAATTACCTTCCAATTTTTTACATTAAGCACAAATTTTTTGTTCGTGTATAAAAAGCCAATTACACAAATAAATGGGTCCATTTTTACTATTTCATGCTTGTATGATTTTTTTATCTTAAGGAACCATGAAAATTTATAAAAGATAGTTTTAGAAACTTAATTTGACTTAGTAATTAGGTGTGAATAAGATCGTTGACTAAAGATTATGATTTACAGTTAAATTTCAAGGAAATTTCTTTATTAATTTTCTCTTTATTACGAATATTAACAACAATGGCATGACTTATTACCGATTGCCTTATTGCAAACATTGTTTATATATTACTATATATTATATTAGCTTAGTTTTTAACCCTCAGGTCTTAAGGCCCAGCAAACATGCTATTTTCAATGATTTAGGACTAAGTTGGAATGCGTCGTAAAAGTATGTCTCCCTTGCCAAACCCATCGAACTAGGACACAGTAGCGCTGCTATTATTTTGCACGTATAGGTGTAGCTGTGGTGCCGCCAGAGTCAAGCCATAGAGGGTTCTACCATCTTCATTCAGCCAGTTTTCGCAAGCTTACTGCCGCAATCAAAAGAAGCCCCCATTTGACATAGCGATCGAACGCAGATACCGAAATGCCATAAAACGCGAAACGCCGAAGCTCAAAGTAGCATGTCTGCTCGTACCTTTTGTTCGAGCTTGGTTCCACAGTTGGTCAATTTAGATTTAGACAAATTACATTATCATCAGATGTCCAAGAGACATTTCGCAAAAAAACGTGAAAACATCGCAAGTGAGTGTAGGTTACTTATCTTTGTTTTGCAACTCGTCATTGAAATTTCGACTTAACGTACTTGTCGTATTGCGTGCGTTTTTATTTAAATTCGAAAATTATTTACGTACTTAATAAGTACTTTGAAGTAATAATATGTAGGGAAATTTGATGAGTTTTCCTTCAACAAACAAGAATTACGCGTAGCGAAATTGTTACAACTACAATGGACTAGTTTATGCTCATTTATAACCGATTTCAAAAAAAGAGGTTCTCAATTCGGCTATATATTTTTATAGATATTAAGCCTGAAAAAAAGTACGGTGATAAGAAAGAAGGAAAGAAAAACATTACCAAACAGTAGGTATAACAGCTTACGATGTAACACGATGTCAAATTACATCAACGTAAGTGGTGAAATCGAGAGATTTATAAAAAACATTGAAATATTTGTGAAGTCTACCGACACGCACTTGACCAGCGCGATGGACTATAGCCTTATCCTTCCTAATCTGAGAGTGGGACAGTAATGGTTTGTTGATGATGAAATGGTGAATGAAAATATTAAAGTGACGTTGGTACCTTATTCTAAATCACATTCTGGCTTTTAAATCCTTTTTTATCGCTGGGCACTTCCAGCTCCGACTCTTGCCGCCCGCACCGCGGATACCCCGTTAAGTCGAGTACGCCGAGTAGTATATTATATCGTAGTCCTATTCTAGTCCCGGCACTACAGGGACAAACTCTTTGATCCTGTCTGCAAACCAATAACGTCTTCTTGTGCTATCCTAAATGAAATTAAATATCAGATATACGGCAGGAACACCGATCACTCAATCTTAGATTTCAAAATGCTCTTTTCTCGCTTTTCACTGCCGTCAAGACAAGTGCCGGCTGTTTTGCGTTTAGATATTATCTATTTTATGTTATGACCTTACTTAAGTAGTACAATAATATTAAGTTGCGTGTAACCATGTGGAGTTGTGCTCTTTCACACGACTCGCTTTGTTTCATGAGATCGTGAATCCGATATTTATGTTTATTATTTATCAAGCTGTAAAATAGAGCTGTGTTTTATCTAGATTCTAGTTAAATCATTGATATAACGCAATTGCTTTGTTATACTATGTTTTTCTGCTGTTTTCGAACACTTCGTATGTACCTTGTTTTATTTTAAAGCATACTAAATGTTAGTCTAATGTCCGCAAAGTTTATACTCTTTTGTTCCTCGTTGTGTAACATAAATGATATTAGGTAATTGTATGTAAGCATGTATGTAAGAAATAAGGGACCTTATTCACATGCAACAGCCCTCGCGGACACCCGACCACCGTTGCGATCGTGAACTGTGGCTTGTGTGTTTTCTCCCTACGCAATTGAAACTAAAATGTTATAATATGATAGAAATTGCTCTTCCTGGTTGATAAGCTGTATTACTTACTTAAATTACTATTCCTAAATGTAGAATATTAAAAATTAAACACAAACAGACCACGAAACGTTTTTGAAAGGTCATAAATAAGTAGAAGCTTCTTCAATATTATTCGGTAAATATTTCCTTCAGTAAATTTAATGTGTTTTTTGTTCAAGATCAATCCAACAATTCATATTCCAACGGCGTTTATAAAGAGATTAACTGCAAATACATTCGATAGTCGTGATTGACGTTGTGTATACGTGTTTCAGATAAAATCTGTCCGTCTGTCGACACCCTTCACGCAGGAATCCGGTACAATATAGCCTATGAAGCACTTATCATAACATTTCGCAAGTACACATTATAATCAAATGAAAAACAATACGGATACATTCAACGACGATGTTTTCCTTCACTGTTAAAGCAAGTGATGATTCATTGCTAATACGCACGTAACTTAGAAAAATCAGAGCCGCGTCTGGTGCGCCAGGGATTTGATCTTGGGACCCCTCGATCGAGGGGCCGAGAACCAAATTCTACTTTCAATTTATTCTCATGTAACATAAACATTTTTGAATAATTTTGATGCTGAAAATAATGACATAACCCAGTACATTGGACAAAGAAACATCCTTACCGTCGACCTTAACAGCTAACAATTCAAATTTTCGTTCAAAACACAATATCGTGTGCTCCACAAAAAATGGACCTTGAAAAGAATGACTTCTAATTCACTTGAACATTCGACTTACTTTTTTCGCCGTGAGATCCAAATGATTTATGTAGTAAAACTTCTGAGACGTTTAATGGCGATGGTTCTGTATGCTAAGTGCTTAGTGGTTAGCCTTGTGGTGAGTAGTAAAAACTAAGGAAACGCTCAGTTACGTCTTTGACAGCCTGCGATAGTAAGCTTGTTCACACGATGTCTGTAAATATATGACTATTAGATAAATATATCTTTTTGTAGTCCATAGTTGAGGACCTACAACAACTGGTCTACCGACAACTGTATCTTGTAAGGTCCTCGGTTGCAACTGAGGAGTGAATGTGAGTGGAGAACTAATCTAATGCTAGACATTTGAAACTACCATACTGCTATCAATGCGTATTGGCGAAGTAAGGTAGGTACGGGTTAGTAGTCAACCCATTACAGATTTGAACCATCTATAAGGCTTTTGACAAGGTTTACGACAAGAAAGTTATGTTTGTAAGCCGCTCTTAGGTCTGCGACAAAGAGTACTCAAATAATAACAAGCAAAACGGAATTAAAAGCTGAAAGTATAGTCGAATCAGGGAAGCGTCACATCTTTTAAATTCCGATCATAATCGAATTAGTTCAATTTATAATTCTCTTACAATCTTTGATGGATCCGATAATCGGGACTGTTAAAATGTCAATGCATATTTTAATTTCATTGTAAACATAACTAACATATCTTAAAATTACATTAACTGCATGAGCGAAAATTATTTCATTACTACTGTGGATAGGACATTAGGCACCTTAATTCGTGTTCACATTAATTACTGTTATCTTTAGGAGTATAAAATTTGAAGGGACTGTACCTATGGAGTACTTTGTAGGAAGATCTTTTAGAGAAACTAAGTATTTTCTTACTAACTAAGGGTGTTTCCACACATTTGTGTCCGCTAGTGAGTCCATTCAGAATAATATAGACTGTTATCCATGCTAATGGGGAATATGCAAGTGATTTAGATTTTCTTGTACATATTAATTTTTCTTGGTACTTTTTGGTACTAACATTTCATCTATCTTTTTTTATTTGCATTAAATTGCTTTAAACTTTAATCAATAATCGTAAATTGTGCAAGCAAAATTTAAATTTGCAAAACGCATTGTCATAAGTGGAGTCTAAAATGACGTCACGGAGCCCAGTTTTGACAGTTGTAAACGACAGAAAACACGCTAAATTACGTCAATCGAGGACGCCAAAAATGGCGGCGTTTAAACGATAGTAATTTAATCGATACTAAGTATATATATTATTTTACTTTTACAGTATTTATATTTTTTCGATGTTAAAATTAAGTGATAAATGATTTAAAAAATAACAAAATGTGCATATTCCCTATTGTACGCTAGTGTGAACATAGCATACTAACGACTTAAGAGAATACAATACAAGTAATGGAATGTGTTTTTGCTGAACAAGTACACATTATAATCAAATGAAAAACAATACGGATACATTTGCTTATGACTTATGAGTAATGAGGTGAGAAAAACTGAATTTTTACATTGTTTAATTATAATCTTCTCATTCATGGTGATGGGTATGCGGAGGTGGTCATCGATGATATCGGTAGCGTATTAGTATCTAGTCATCGAATGCTTGCATGTAATCGTAAGCGCATTATAGTTTTTAGGGTTCCGCACCCGAAAGGTAAAGACAGAATTCTAATACTATGCCTCCGCTGTCTGTCCGTTTGTCGGTCTTTTCGTCGGTCTCTCTGGTTTAGTCCTATGGGGCTGCAACGCATCTGTGTCTGAACCCCGGTCGTAGGTGCTGTAACTCTGCTCCTATACTTTCGGGACCAGAATAGGGCCTCCCGCCTGTCGTAAGAGGGAACTAAAAGAGGTTTCCCTTGTTGCGGGCGGCAAAAGAGGGAGCTCGAACCACCTGGCCAGCGACCCCGGGAACAACGGAGGTGTGTGTGGTCTTCTACCGTCATACTCACCAGATGGTGTGGCGAGCTTCAAGCTAACCTGGGCGGAATCCTACGGGGCAACGCGCTAAAAGCACTCCGGTTGCGCCTAGAGATCCTGGAGTCCTCTACGCAGCGCCAAGGACGGCCACCGCACCGGTGCGGTTTTAGTGCGGTAAGAATCCCATATAATCCTGTGTCGCTCCTACGACATTAACCTTTTGAAGGTTTCCCACTCGTCAGAAAAAAAGGTACTGTACCTCTATCCAGAGTTGATTATAAATATCCATGGGCGGCAGGTACCACATACCATGAAATAGACGACATCCTCATTTACTACTTCTATATTAATAAAACACAGCCTGTAACTTAATAAGGTAATATGTAAGTTTTTGTACTGGTTTCTTGGGGCATATTTTTGTTAAATATTTGACTACGATGCACCATGCATGCAAGCATAGATTATACGTAATTAAATATTATGAGAAATAATTTTAATGGTACAAACGGTACGTCTACAAAAGTCAATTAATTGAAACGCCTGTGTATTTTGCATTACGTAACCACAGTCTTTGAAATGCCACGTTGCCTGTAATTACGTGTGACTGCATTTGATGAATAAAAAGGTTAAATAGGCGAACGGCTTTTTAACCCCGGATTTAATATACTAGTCGCCTCTACGAAATTTTTAAGAAAAAAAAAAATGTTATTTTAGTCCAACGTTACACACAGCGACCTATGGTCATGAGAATTCCCCATAAAGGTCGAATTTCGCTCCTTCGAGTTTAAAAATAATAAACTTTTTTTTATAATATGGAAGTAGCAGACGAGCATGCAGTCCACCTGATGGTAAGTGGCTACTGCCGCCCATGGA
>DWIJ01000365.1:0-11845 GCA_018248315.1 Chioides albofasciatus
GACGCAATGTCTTATAGCACAGATAAAGGAAAAGTTGTAAAAACCGTAAATTCTTAAAAACAACATATTTTTATTAATTTTAAAGTTACTACCCCTTTCCTCATGAACGCGTAGAGGTATTAAATTGAAATTCATATCAAATACTCAGGTCCACTATACCTTTAAGCTGTAACAAAATCAAGCAGGTTTGTACAGGGACCTTCGGTGCGCGAATCCGACTCGCACTTGACCGACATTTTTTTAATTTCCAAAGGTTCTAAAGTATAGTATGGTATGTAATAAGGGTTTTTGGACCTAGGTTCATACTGTCATGATGTGTTAGTATAGAGATACAACTAGTTTAGCATTACCACCTTTCATAGTATTTAGAGCGGAACTTAGTACTTCGGATGTCACACGTATACACTAGGTCCGATAGTTAGGTCTAGAATGCGTTAACATATCATTAGTAGTATCTTTGTAAGGCAATCACAGTTGCGTTGTTATTCTTTTTATATCCCCTAGGCATGGAAGAACCACATGGCTATTTACATACCTGCTGCATCCTTTGGGCATGGGAAATCATGTGGGTGTGGCTAATTACATACCTGCTGCAGGGGCAATGTAGGGTGCCCAGCTGTCATGGCGATATCGGGAGTATTTCTACACACTTGCTTGCCGTGCAGTGCTCCAGAGTATGTTGACCTGCTTAGGTTATTGCGGCAAGGGTAATCTAGGGATCAAATGGTCTCACGTCCCTGCTGCCCGCAATGCCAACCTTGGAAACTGCCGCTTGCCACACATTGCATTTAAGGAGATAATTAAGGGTGGGGATGACCCTTACACTAGATTGAAGGTGGTATAATCCTGAATGGTTCGACTCCGGCGGCACCACCGCCATTTATTTCTGCCAACCTATTTCTGCTTAATAATAGAAGTGTTAAGCGCTGCTGTGTTCTGGTTTGACGGGTGTGGTAAGGGAGACATACTTTTTCGAGACATTCCAGCTTAGTCCTCAGGCGTAGCGGCGCATCTGAGTCCGACCTCAGGTAGGAATCTGATCTTATCTAGGGTTGTCAGATGTTCATGGGCGGCAGTAGCCACTTACCATCAGGTGGACTGCATGCTCGTCTGCTACTTGCATATTGTAAAAAAAAAAAATTGCCGCTGCAGGTGTATCAATAGCCCGACTTAGTTTCCTTTGTCCCGAAATAAATACAATTCCAGAACTCTTTACACAATTTAATTCCAATAAGTCGGAAACTAACTCTGAAACGAAAAGAGATAACATGATTACTCGTTTCATAAACTCGATGGCCATATAATTTGTTTTGTTAGGACAAGTCCTGTTTTTTGTAATGTTTCGTTTGTTTTATTTTCGTATCGATTTTTGCTATAGAATCACTAGAAGTATTGTGATGCCAGTATCACTTTGAGAATTATCGATCAATTACTAATCGTATACAGTAATGATATTTCAAAGCAGTGAGTATAGTGTATTCATATACACGATTTTTTAAATTATCAGCTACTTAAAAGGCAAAGGCATCGCGATATCTTCATGTCTCAAAGATTTCCATAAAAAAGAGCAATATTTTTTCCAAAAATGTGTAAGTTACCAATTTACATTACGTTTGCAGAGACTTTGACCTAAATTCGATTTATTCACTCGTTTACAGCAGTACTAAGACAGAAAAGAAAAAAAGAAACAAAAAAAGAAAAAACTACATTGAAACTTTAAATGTAAATTTTACATAAACTTAATTCGCAAGTAATAAACAAAATCGTATAACAAATGTTTACATACTTGTAATTTAAATAAAAGAAACACTTAAATACTTAATTTTTTTTAAAGTCTGTGTCCATATAGACTTAAAAATATATATATGGTCACCCTACCTTGTTTACAGCAACATGAAAGCTTGTTTTTATCAACAAGTCGGACAGAGCTTGATTAATGTTTTAATATAACTTGGAAGAATCTTGTTACATCTTAAGTACCGGTACAAGTAGACGGTACACGCCCACAGTTTGTCTATTTCTATACTACTAATATAAAGAGGAAAGATTTTGATTTTGTTTGTTGAATTGAATTAAAGTTAAAGGTGGTAGAACCCTCTGTGGTTCTACTCTGGTGGCACCACCGCCACACCTATTTCTGCCTAATAAGTGTTAACAGTGTTAACCGCTGCTGTGTTCTGGTTTGAAGGTTGTGGTAAGGGAGACATACTTTTCCGAGGCATTCCAGCTTAGTCCTCAAGACCTCCGATAGGAATCTAATCTTATCTGGGGTTGATTCCAGATGTCCATGGGCGGCAGTAGCCACTTAACATCAGGTGGACTGCATGCTCGTCTGCTACTACTATATTATATAAAAAAATAGCTTCCGAAACTATTGGACCGATTTGAAAAAATATTTTACCATTAGAACCCTACATTATCTCTGATGAACGTAGGCTATAATTAATACGAGAAAAGATAGGGATCCGCGTGAAAATTCGATAATGTAACCCAACGGGCGAAGCCGCGGGTTCTGCTAGTTATAAATACTCTTCGGTATTAGATAACTTTAGTATTGGTAATAGATAACTATAAGCAGTGATAGATAGTGGGTGAAACTTGGCCTCTTGATCGAGCGGTCCGAGGTTCAAATCCCAGGCACGCACTTTTGACTTTGACGTAGGTTTAAGCGCTGCTGCGTTTTGGTCTGAAGGGCGTGGTAAGGGATTCATACTTTTCCAAGGCATTTTAGTTTAGTCCTCAGGGACAATGCACCGCTAGCATTCATGGTAAATCTTAAATAAGAATCTAATCTTATCAGGGGTTGATTACAGATGTCCATGGGTGGCAGTAGCCAATTACCATCAGGTGGACCGCATGATCGTCCGCTACTCCTATATTGCGTAAAAAATCGTTTTGAATGGAAATAATCGAAAATATGAAATGATACGCGGGTTTAATTTCTTTATTGCCGATATTTCGACCCAGTTGCATGGACCATTGTGGTACCCGTTACATATTAAAAAGTCTCAATTTCACTTATAATTTTACTCTAAAAAGTCGTTTGTCATTCAAATATCAAAGTTATAAGCACTTTCAATAACTCGAGTACTTATAACTTTTGTAGTTTCATATCTAACTTTGACACATGGCTTTCAGATTAAATGCGAAAAAATGACGAATATTCAGAAACAGGCCTTTGTAAACGCCGAGTTTGCAAAAAGCCTCGAAAAGTTTTCGATAAAACTCCGCGGGAAGTCACAAACTATTGTGTGTGGGTGTGACGCGTAAAATTTAGTTTTTTGGTGTTTGTTTCCATTGTACCATCGTTTTTGTAAGGTTCCTTAGGTGTTAAGAGACTTATCATGAAAATAAAAAGTCGATTGCTTCCTAAATATAGTCTTAGTCGCTCCTTCAATGAAAACAAATCCACCTGGACTACAGGGCCTTCCATTGAATGAGAATTTATTACATACATACATTTTTTTATAATATACGAGTAGCAGACAAGCATGCAGTCCACCTGATGGTAAGTGGCTACTGCTGCCCATGGACATCTGTAATCAACCCCAGATAAGATTAGGTTCCTATCGGAGGTCGACCACAGATGCGCCGCTGCCCTAGAGAACTAAGCTGGAATGCCTCGGAAAAGTAGTTCCCCCTTACCACACCCTTCAAACCAGAACATAGCAGCGCTTAACACTGTTGTTATTAAGCAGAAATAGGTGTGACAGTGGTGCCACCGGAGAACCACAGAGGCTTCTACCACCTTTGCACCTTTTTTACATACATGCATGTATGCACACATACATACATATACACATACGTTCGTAATACCTTCCACAGTCGGGTAAAGACGAAATAACGTTAAAATTGTTCATCATCAACCCTGTACTGTTCCACTGCTGGGCACGGGTCTACTCTCAAAATAAGACGGATTAGGCCATATTCCATCGCGCTGGACAAGTGCGTGTTGGTAGACTTCACATACCTTTAAGATTTTTTTTTATGAATCTCGGGTATGCAAGTTTCCTTACGATGTTTTCCTTTAACGTTAAAGCAAGTGCTAATTAATTTCTAATACACACATTAAAGAATCAGAGGTGCCGGCCTTGTATTTGAACCACGGACCCCTCGATCCAGTTTCAATCACTAGTCTATCACTTATCATTATGAGAGGAGACCCACGTCCAGCAGTGGGAGTGTTGACGACGGATTGGTTGTCTGACATGCTCAGTATACGTACATGTAAATTATATTATAAGGTCTTTACCACACAAAAATCTACATGCATTGTCGTATAAGACTGGACAATGGAAACAATTTTTAATGTTTTTCTTTTTTTGCAGTATGTCGGCTACCTCTAGGCCGGAACCGATGTTCACGAAATGCTGCTGCTGTATTCCGATTAGAGCCGGCTGTTTCATACTTGGGTACTTGAATTTGGTATGTTGAGTTAGTTCTTTATTTAGATTTATGTGTGAAATTCTATTAACCTCCACATAATTGACTTGACGACTCGTGTAGCAGAGCGGTCACCATACGGCTCTGACGTTCAAAGGGTCCCGGGTTCGATCCCCGGCTAGACTGATATCTGATGAATTTAGAGTTCTGTTTCTGGGTCTGGGTGTTTGTGTATTTGTCTTGTGTGTGTCCATGGTATCCACGATACAGGGAATCCTAATGTGCGGCTGTGAGTGTAGAAAACGTAGAAAGCGTTATTTATATGTGAAATTCTATTAAACTCAACACAATTTGATAATACAAACTCGGATACTTGAACTTAGTATGTTGAATGAGTACGTTATATAGATTTATATGTGAAATTCTGTTAACTTCAACACAATTTGGTAATACAAACTCGGGTAACTGGACTTGGTATGTTGAGTTAGTTCTTTATATAGATTTATGTGTGAAATTCTATCAACCTTCACATAATTTGATAACACAAACTCGGATACTTGAACTTAGTATGTTGAATGAGTACTTTATATTGATTTATATGTGAAATTGTGTTAACTTCAACACAATTTGGTAATACAAACTCGGGTAACTGAACTTGGTATGTTGAGTTACTTCATTGTATAGGTTTTATATATGCCAAGACAATTATTAATTTTCACACAATTCCTTTAAAAGAGTCGAGTGAATAAAATTGGGCAATATTAACTCGGATAGTTGAAGTTGGTATGTTGCGTTAGTTCTTTGTATAGTTTATCTGCGCAAAGTCTATTAACCTGCACATACTTCCGTTTAAATAGAATCGGGTAATATAAACTCGGATACTTTAACTCGGTATGTAAAGTTAGTCCTTTGTGTGGGTTTATTTCTGTGTTTATTTTTATAGAATTCTCTAACCGATAAAAGAGTCCGGTAAACAGAGTCAGGTATTTTTATTCGGACTCATGACTATGCATTATACAATTATGCAGTCGGGTAATCAGAATTGGTTTATTTTTAACTCGGGTACACGAACTTGGAACATGTTGAGTTACTCGTTTGTATAAATGTAACAATTTAATAATTAACATAAACTGATTTTTATATTTGGGAAGACACACTTCTCTGGACATTCCGGCTTACTCTTCAAGGGTAGTGGCGCATCTGTAACCGATCTTAGGTTGGAAACTTATTGGGGAATCTTATTTGAGATTGATTATGAAGGGCTGTAGCCACCTACCATCAAGTGGACAGTATGCTCGTCTGCTACTCCTGTATTATAAAAATAAATCTACATGCGAAATTGGAGCATTTTTTCAATTGATGAGGACTTTCGGATAACTTGAGAGCGGGACTGTACCACCCATAACAGGACGCCTGGCCACGTCACACATGGTACTCTACGCACGGGCGGTCGTTCCATGCGGGCGCAACAGTGTGCTAGATTGCCCACTGAAGATTGTGACAACACACTCCAAATGATAAACACGATTGCTTCATTGCCTCGATGACTACTCGAGACTAGCGTTTACGCGAACTATTAACACCGCAGCATTGAAATATGTTTTGAGTTTAGATTAAATGCAATTAACCACGCATTCATGTGTGAAATAAGGGCTTTTTGTGAAATGGTCTGGAAAAAACCAATAGGTCGTCTAAGTAAAGAACATAAATTGAAACAAAAAAATGGGTATATGCCTATAAAATTACAATTGCCAGTAAGTTAACGAAGTGATTATAAAACATAAAAAACCCATATTTAAACGTTTCCATAAAACTTCAGTAAAATCTAGATAATATATGCCGCATACCAATACATGTTTATCGTAGATTAAGTAACATAACTATTCGGCATAAATAGTTTAATACCGACATGCCATGTAAAATATTTACACCATACACGTATAATATTCGATATCGCTATAAAAGCAGCGTTATCAGCGTTAACAGAATACCACAACACAATATAGTTAGATAACAGTTTGATATAGCATACTAGATTATACTCATGGTTTCACGAACCGCAAACATGTTTACCAAATTAAGTGATGTTACATACTGTAATATACAAAATTGTTTAACCTTGATTAACTTCAAATATTGCACCACCTAATAAATTATAGTGACGGCAATGTAAAATCAAACTAAGAAAAAGGACAGTTCTTTTTAAATCTCTAATATAAAAAACAATCTGATCCAAATTGGATGAGTAGTTTTTGAGAAAATCGTCGACATACGAGACTTAAATACTTTTTGAAGTCGGTTTTGAATATTTTTTGAAGTCGGTTAAAAATGACTTTAATCATTAAGAATAGTTTGATTTGAAATCGAAACTTATTTCCGCGTATTTTCTTCTTGCTCGTGTTGAACTTAAATTTCTTACACTTGAAACTAACGCGAGCTATTGATCTGAACGCGAAAGATAATATTTGTCCGCCCAGTAAATATTTATCTGCCGATGCAAACATTTATCTTACAAACTAGAAACAGAATCACTGACACAGCAAAGACAGTTTATGTAACAGACGGGCAGCCTACTGGACTTGGCCTCCCCATCAACCCACTTGTGTCCCACTGCTGGGTATGCAATGAGATCATAGTCTACTACGCTATACTACCACTACCTATATTTATAGTATTCCTACAACTTTTCCTTCACTTTTACGTATTGGCGTATTAACTTTGTAAGTATTTTAAATATAAAGGCATACATTTTCTTAAACTAGACTTTGTATGCAAACGTTTACATTCAAAGATAAGCTTACGCTTACGCCGAAAATATGCGAAGACTAAAAACAAAGTACACATAACTTCGTTAAAAGAAATGTCGTTATTCGAAATGGCATTTAATGGTTGTATTTCTATGTATCTCTCGCTCCTTCCCTAGAATTCGCGAGCGAGTGACAAACCCGTCACTTACAATTACACATTAATACAAGTCGTACGTAAACAATTTGTAATAAACCCGATTACATCTAACAGAACTGACGCATAAAGATTTTTTTATACTAATTGAGTAGGCAGCAATAAAAGCGAGGCATACATTGCTTGTCCAATAACAAGAATCACATTAGACTACTAGCCTCGGCTAATAAGCAACGCTAAGTAGATTCCACTTAACAGCAATGAAATTAGTGTGGGTTGTGTTATCTAAACTACATGATAGCTAGAACAGGTAGTATAAACAACTAACTTTTATGAGATTTACAAGGTAGAACAAGTTATATTAACAAGTAACTTTTGGGAGATTCACATTTATACGAAATTTACAGAAGGCATAACTAGTATTGGCGACAGAAATTATTGCATATTTATGTACGTATGTAGGTATTACATTTTTACAACACATACACACATACAAAATGAAATGCACAGACCCACGAGAAACATCGAACATAATTCATTTTTTAAATAACTTAATAGAGAATCGAACCTGGCCCTCTTTCATGCCGGCATGTCATTCTTAACAAAACACCTACTTGCAATCGATAAGATCGCCTTACGTTTATCCACCGTCACTGAGACCGTCACACACACTGCCATGACACATTGGTAATTGATTTTCACATTTCCATTGTAAACAAACACATCTCCAAATATGTCAGAGACACGACCGTAAACAATACGTCGCTGATTCATACGGCAGATAATGCAACGAAACAATGTATTCGTTAACCTACCGACGTATATGCATATATCTCTATTCCCAGCACAGTTTGATAGCGCATGTGAAATATTATGAATAAACAATGCGATTGTTTGTTAGTATTAGGCGATGTAACATTTAGGATATTTTGAGCAGAACTAACGTTAGGCAATGGTCGAGACTTCGAAAAGTTAAAGAGAATTACACCATTATGTACTAAAATAAAGCTTCCGTATGTTTGTATTAGCAAAATACGAAAAATAATCGATAGACTGAGATTTTGTACACACTTTTGATTCGATAGTTCCCAAGGGAGTATAAAACAATGCCACAGCGCAATGTTGCCAGGTTTAGCCACTTATAAATACCTTGGTAAGCCTTTCTTAAACATTAAAAACATATTAATTACTTTTTCAATCAGCATTTTAAAAAGCCTCAATTCCATTCACTCTTATTTAGGTACAAACATATGACAGAAAATAAACAAAAACATAGACGAAATCAATATTCGTCTCATGATTAAACAAATATTTGAGGCCTGATTACTTATTCGTATTGGAAATTAAACTCCTACGAAATGGAAAAAGTCGAACACAACACGAATTCCATTAAATACAGCCTTCATAAGGCTGGTTTTAATTACATGTTCCGAATAAAACGAAAGTCTAAATTGACTGTATGGTGTTTTAAGTAAAGGTACTTGAATTTTTTATTAATTACTTTTTACTACAACATAGAATTAGGAAACAAGCATACAGTCCACCTAACGGTATGTAGCTACTGCCGCCCATGGACTTCTGTAATCAATCCCAGATACATTAGATTTACGGCCACAGGTGCGCCGCTACCTTTGAGGACTAAGCTGGAATATCTCGGAAATGATATCTCCTATACCACAGCCTTCAAACCAAAACACACAAGCAGTTAGAGATTTATAAAAAAAAACTAAAAGGTATGTGAATACGCACTTGACCATCGCGGTGAAACGTGTTGATGATGATAATGATGATAAGCAGTTGAAAAGCTGTACAAAAAACTACTACCTTTGAATTTATAGTCCCCTATAATAGGTACTTGCTTCAACAAGTTTGTAAGAGTCAAAATATCAAACACATTGATTCCACAAAATTCATTGTGTTTATTCAATATTTAGTCAGTCCTCATCATGTCCATTACGGAGGGCTCTATTGGGATTCGAAACATAATTGAATATCGGCCCGCGTTGCCATGCAAAACAATTTTACAAATATTCCGATACACATCAAATTAGACGTGAAATGAATAAATCGAATATCTCTATCCATTTGCATTGCATGCAAATATCCAATAACACAAATTTGATCCTCAAATGGGCTAGAACAAATAAACTGACGCGTAGGTCAATATAGTCATTGTACCACATAATTATCTGCAAATATGTTATGTAGGTTGTATATTCTTTTTATGTTAAAAAAATATGTACTTAGTATGAATTGACAAAAAAATCCTTAGTGTTTAAAAATCAAGAATAAAATATTTATCTAATACGTACCTACAAAACAATAACCATAGTTCAAGAACGACACTAGCTTTATTATGAAATGGAAGTAATAAACGACAATGCAGTGTCCATTGGACATTTGTAATCTACCACAAGTAGGATTTTAGTCTATTGTGAGGTCAACCATTGTATTTAAATTAATAACGGTATATAACTTCTGAAACACTGGTTTCTTATCCAATTGACTCTAGTTCAGTAAGTCATTCATAGAAAACGAGAATTTAATATTTTGAATGAAAGAAATAATAAAAGATTACAAAAGTGGTATATGCAAAAATGTAACTCGATTCTCACGCCTGGTGCTTTCCCTTTAAAACTTAACATAAAGTCACCGTACGGAGGACTAAACTCAACTATATGAGATAAGGTACTTCACGATAAAAGCGAACCCTACAAAACGTCCGTTTGGAGACTAAACCTTTTAGCGGACGTGGAACTGCGGCAGTCATGAATCAATAGTGACTTAGCTTTCAGTAAACCTGTCACCACACATGACAAACGTTCGACCATCCACCGCGATAATATTATGGCTGTCAGCAATGTCGGCGAATGAAATTGTCTCCGAATTGCTGATAAAACTAGAACACACACTGACAATGCGTTCGGAATGCAATTAATTTATTACGTGTATTATCGGATCCGTCTCGGGGATTAGTACGTCTGTTGTTAATCAAAATACATTTTTAAAGACAACAATAAAATTATTAATAGTCGTCTACGTCAGTGTCGAGTAATTTATCAATGTATCGCAAGTAGGTACTTGTTATTATTTACAATGTATTTTTTTGCAATATTTTGTACGCGTGAAATACGATTCGACACTTTAAGTCTATATTCAACATTCTAAAAGTAACTTACACAAACATAGATTTTGTAATTTATGTTCATCACAGAGCTTAGAGTAAAGAAAATAAATCTTTTGTAAAATGTAGTTACCCTAACCATTTTTCATCCTAATCCATCTAAGCTAGTACAATCTATACTCGGAGCAAAGGCAGGTAAGCTCCATTCTCATAATACTATAGAGAGTAATATACTTAATGTTAGTATTGGGACGGAAGACCGGTGAGCATGAAAGGAAATTGAATCGCACGGGAAGGCACCACGTTGGGACGCTTTTGTGGTTTGACACAAATTAATTTCACCTCCGTACACTATGTACTTTGCCCTTAGATGTATTTTGCACTTAGTTTTATTTACGTTTTCATTTCGTACTGTGTTTTTGTATTTTTGCTTTTTGATCATACCAACATGGTGATACCATAGGAGTGGGATTACACTAGGCTAGTTCATGTGTCTTTCAATTCATTATACGTATTGTTTTCCTAGTATGTTCAAAGAGGAAATTATTTTTAACAATATTGATAATTTTGGAATATGTTAAACCAAATTTTAAAGTGGAGCTCCGGCAAAAGTATATTGCATACTACTTTTTATCCCAAATATTTAAGTAATTCAATACTAAAGTTAACATGTATTGAAAGTCAGTGATATCAAATTTCATTTGCGTACGCTATCCAAGTTTGTAGCGTAATCCACACACCAACACCCATCATTAAACAACAACAAAGAAAAAAGACGAGATTTACACATTCATAAAACGGCAACATTACGACAAGAGCGACCTTGCTCCGTAGCGGTAAATCTTGATCGTCCGCCGTTTTATGTATGATTCAAGGAGGCACATTCATTAGAAAGCAATAATTCCCCATTACTGAAACGAGCAACAAGTGCACGATGCCATCAATTACACAACGACGGCTGTTCAACTGGCAATTAATTAGCTGGATCATGAGTGCGCGGGCGCTGCGCTAGAACGCTGCGAAACGGGCACCAATGCAAATGTTGCTAATTTCATCGTACAAATATATGCTCCATTAGCTTATTAAAAGTACCTCCTTTTATGGACAATATGTACTGCTTCTTTTTTACAAACTCTGCGAACTTGTGATATGGTAACTTGTGATAGTTCAATCATAATCCTATGAAGAATCTACTTTGATACTCATACGTTTGGCCAACATGATGGCCGTGATACTAGTAAATAATTAAGCTAATTAGTTACAATAATTACGAATCATTTTTGAGTCCTGAGTCCTTACGCATTTTAGGAAATCCTTACATAATATCCATATCCACTCTATCGTCTGGTGGAAACTACATCGCACCAGCATTATCTAAAGTTTGGGTTGAGTTATTATATTCTCTCTTTAAGCATCCGCTGATTGCACATATAGTTC
>DWIJ01000366.1:0-11845 GCA_018248315.1 Chioides albofasciatus
CATTTTTAAAATTTTATAAACTATTATAGTGTAGGTATAACACAGTACTTTTTACAAAGTATTATAAACCAAAACAAGTATTTACACAATAATAAATGACAACAGGAACAACTGTAGATCAAAATCTTGAATTACATTTAATTTTTAGCTTCGAATTGTGCCTTGATAAGTTTCCTTTCTCTAATTATGCACTTAAGATAAGAAATGGGTGCTTGCGACCAAGTTAGATGTAAGATAAAATTTTATTGTCAAATTATGTATACCAAGTAGGTGCTTACAGTTAAGGGCCAAATTTGCTGGGTTGGTAATTTCGCCAGCACGATTAGAGGCGGTCATTTTATTATTTAAATATATCGGCTTTCATGACTTGCTTAGGGTTGACAAAATTACTTTGGGACAAAAGCTGTGTTGGAAAATGTCGTTACTTCTGTTTTAAAAGCTATTATTCCTGTAATTTAGTAAATAGAGTATGAATTTGCTCTGCCGAGTCGTAGAGAAAATCCTCATTTATCATTTCGATGCACATAAAAGAAATTTTGCTTAAGTTATGTGTGTTCAAGCCGCCGTTAAGTCAAAAGATAATCAAAAACATATCTGCTATATTACTAACGAGATAGTAGGGTCCCGACGAGTGTAAAACTTCCCGTGATTTCATTTTCCACCGCGGATCAATGAAACAAACGAAAAGTTACTGCATGTTGGTTTTAAAATGTGGTAAGGTGTAGACAATAAGAGGCATCTCAAACTATTACAGGTAACAAAGCATTTATGGCTGATGTCAGACGGCCAATCGTAAATGAGATTGCTTACATATGACTACGGTTGGCAGTGGCTACTAAACATTAGGTGGACTGCATATTCGTTTCTTATTTAAATTTTATAAAAGAAAACTACATGTAAATAAACATACAAATACAATCCAAAAACGTCTCACTCAATCAAATATTAAATCAAGAAATAGAGAAGAGAAAATAAATTCCAGGAGCTGTAATAAAAATGCGCATTTTGAACTGCAGTATTTTACGAAACTTTATTCAGTTTGTTCGCCGACGTCGCCGTCGCGACGCCGCCAGACGCGCGATACCAATCCAATATAAAGTAGTTTTCAAGTAGGTTAAGTAAATAAAAGTGTTGAATTCGGTGCATCGCTTCTTACCTAGTGCCATTTTACAAGAAAACTACCTCTAAATTCAATAATAGCATTCTTGTATGTATTTAAACTTCTCTCCTCCTCTTTTCTCCTCTCCTGGTTTTCTTTAATCAATGATTTACCTGGACTCTGGACATCACCTAGGATGAATGTGTCAAGATATATTTAAAAAGCCTAAAACGACGATTCTACCTTCTTTAATTAAGGAGTTCCCGTAGTCACCTTCTGCGTCTACTATCAGACGAGCTCCATAATCTAGAATATTATAGCTTAATTTTGGACCATTATACTTGAAAGATTGATTTTGAAACTTGAATCGAAAAGACCGACAGACGTACAATATTCTTTCCAGCTTAAAAATAAGAGTTCTGTTTGTCAAGTCTCCATAAAACTTGCTATCCTCGTAAAAGTTTAAAATAAAGTTTACTGCCCACCCTTCGTTTCAATGCATAATAAATGAAGACAACATTTTAAAGAGGGCTTCACTTTACGAAGCACCGAAGCGAAGCACTCAAGTGACTTGTAGAATTGAATAGATGTTACCGGTACAACAGTACATCTATTCAATTCTATTGTATTAGTTTAAAACTTTTAGAGACTGTGTAGTTCAAAGGGTATCTTCATTCTACATTCCCTTATGAAGAGAATAGAGCAAAGACGAGAATAAATAGTACTATACCGCTCCTTCCATCACCTAATGGTAAGTGGCTACTGCCGCCGATAGACATCTACAACCAGCCCCAGATAAGATTAGATTTCTATCTGAGGTCGGAGCCTTGAGGACAAAGCTGGGAATACCTTATGTCTCTCGTACCACATCCTTCAGACCAGAACACAGCAGCGTTTAACACTGCTGTTATTTGGCTGAAATAAGTGTGGCAGAAGTGCCGTTAGAGTTGGTTGCCACAGAGGGTTCTACCACCTTCAAATTATTTGAGCATATAAATTCAGAGCGTTTCATAGATAGTATCTACCCTACTACTAAACCCTATGCAATAGTAAGCCAATTATAACAAAATATTCGCCCTTAAAAATTAAAAAAAATAAGCTACTAAAAGTTAATAATGCGAGAAAAACAATTTAGATCACGAATAAAACTCAGATTATGATTTAATCATTCAAATGTTACTTTGGCGCGTATGCCAACCCTCGTCAGCCGGGGCAGGATATTAAACGCAGCCACCAATCTCCTGGAAATTATTACGTTATGGCTCCATCATGTTCTACGCAATATTATTAACGCTGAAAGCTCTTTGATCGTGAATCAATAAAACAGACGCCAGAACTATACAATAGGTTATTTCTATCGAATATTGATAAAATTATTGCTTTACTGAAAGCGTTATTACTACAAAATTTCCGGTACATGGCACAGGGTAACGAGAATATACATTCCGTTTTGGAAGAAGACTGTCACGTTTTTAGACACTGTGTCCCGGTGTCCCGAATAACAATTAACAACGGGCTGCAATAATGTCCCGTTTTAGAAAAAAATATGAATACGCACTTGGCCAGCGCGGTAGCCTATGGCCTAATCCTTCTGATTCTTAGAGTGGACCCGTGCCCAGCAGTAGGACAGTAATGGGTTAATGATGATAATGAATTAGATTTCACGCCCTTTTTTCATCGAGTGATTTCTCATACATGGTGGCAAAAACATCTTCCGTCCGGATGGCGCGTACTCATGCAACGTCATTAAAGTGAAATTTTCGATTGTTTACCCAAAAGTACATTCCTCAGCAACGATGTCAAGTTTTAAAATAACATAAAATGTCTATTTTGGTCTTTTCCTACAAGTGTACATCGCTATATCTTCTGAATATTTAATACCGCTCCCATGGGGATGAAACACGTTCTTTCACGACTGCTCATTGTTGCTATTTTCCTTCTGAGAATATGATGGTGTCCTGTTTATAACTGCTTCCTAAGGAATTTCCTTATCTACCTACTCACCGCGCTTGGCGCCAACATTTATTTAATATTACTTTTTATGATGTTATTTTTTATAATCCATTCGTAAACTAAGAATTACTATAAACATCTGGATTTAAGAATATATATACGCCTTCCAGACTTTCACAAAACAAAATCACTTATGTCATGAGATATTCAGTAAACACATTTGTAGGTATATCCGATGAAAGTTTTGATAAGGGTCCACCTAGACCGTATACAGAGTATAACATTTCACATTATCCTTAGCACATACGCCAAGATAAGGTCTTAACGCAATTTCCTGAATATTGTCGGCTTTCTAACAGGCGTCGTAAGCAGAAACATGTTTGCATATACTTTGACAGCTACGAACATTTCCTTTCTGAGCTATAAAATCCCTCATTTCTGCAGAGTCGTAAAATATAAAAGCAACGGCAGAAATATTTGTATCGCTCTGTATAAAATTTTGGCTTGTTTATTGTTCTGAGACATATTTTTACGACTCTTTCTAACGAAATATTCGGAAGCCCTTAAATTACTACTTTCAGTACTTTGTCTACTAAAATATAAAAGAGAAAACTCAACCAATTAAAGCAGTTTTTAATTAAATGAGATTGAAAACAGTAGATAAATTATTTTTTTGCTTCGCGCTTTTTAGAAGTCGTTTTTATTGTGTTTGAAGTTTCCAGTTCTTTTTACTTGAACAGTTTCACAGTATACATTTTAATTAACAAACTTGTTAAGTTAACAAGGCGAACGCGGGGATCTTTTAAGGGGAGCGGGAAGGGGAAACTTATTTAACTAGTGGCTACGTTGCAAGTATCAAGTTAGGTCGATAGAGTTATATGTACTATCTGACCTCACGTCGTGCAATTTTATTTAGGAAAAGCGTTCGATGTTTTTGAATCTGTAGATACATTTATCCTCACGCGGTAAAATCAGTTTGAAAATACACCTACGTACAGGCTTGATATGAAAAAAATAGTGGTTTTGGTGTTAAAATCGTGTAAAAACGCTAAAAGACTGAATAAAATGAAATGATGAATTTAGATCTCTGTGTCTGGGTCTGGGTGTTTGTGTATTTGTCTTGTGTGTTTCCATAGCACCCACGATACAGGGAATCCTAGTGAGGGACTGTGAGTGTAGAAAGCATATAGCGTTATTAAATATTTCACACCAGAAATATACGTCGGTACCTCCTTGCATAGTGTTGGATTTAGGACCCTTTAGAACGTCGTTAGACTTATATTTGCATAGATGGTAATAATTTCTTAACGTAACTATAATAAATGTGAATGCGAGCTTTGAGTTTGTTTGATTTCTGATTGCTAGACTTTCTACTTAACTACATAACCGATTGTCATAAAATTTCGTACACAATGTCAGAGGTTCAGAAAACTTAGGATAAATTTTATCCCGAAAAAAGTACCATTTTCGAAGAATAGATAAAAACCTCTGATTGCGAGCGAAGTCGTGTTTAAAAGCTAGTTTAAATATAAATGTTTCACATTAGCTCTCAACACAGTTTAATTCCAACGTAGTATAAGTAACGTAATAATCTTCCCGAGATTGCCTATATAACTCCCACGCCGTGTTCGCAAGGGTTGCTCGATAAGGGTGCACGTCGGCAACTTCCTTTGGGGTCCATAATTTATGATGTTAATATGTAATTAAGTAACGCACAGGTTTATAAATGTTTGGTATAATGTAAATGAGTAAGTTGACAGGATTGAATAAAACGTTTTTCGTTGTACTTAATTGTAAATTACCTACCCACATTGTCGATACAGAAATGATTGGAAGAAATGCAGAATGAAATATTTCTTAGTACTTAACTAATATGATGATTTTACTGTAATATAATCAATAGTTCTACTTTTTATCTTTTAAGAAGTTAGATGTTTTATCAAGACACACGGCAGTATATAAACCAAGTTCGCAAAAAATGACCACGGCATGTAGTGTAGATTCCATGAATTCACGAATTCAACGATTCACAAATAATTTCAAGGTATTTCGACATTCTCATACCATTTTAATTTATAGATCACGACTGTAAACTTGGACGTGGTTTGTACCCCTTTTCACTTGTTCGTTTTTGGATATATCTATAATTCTATACTAATATTTTAATGAGGATTTTTTTTATTTTTCTTTGTTTGTTTGTTTTAATAGAACAGGCTCCGAAACTACTGGAACGATTAGAAAAAAAACTACCATTAGAATCTTACATTATCCCTGATGAACATAGCTATATTTAATACGAGAAAAAGTAAAGATCCGCGTTGTAAACTCATTCTGCTCTTAATATTATACTAATAAGCCTGTGTAAACATTATCCTGTTCCAAAAAGAGCCAGATAAATCACTGTGTTAGAACATATTAATCTTCGAAACCACTAACTAATTTGAATAAATGTGTTCTATCCTCAAATATGTAAAGTTACTTACATAATACCTAAAGCTTGTATCGATAAAAATATAAACGAATTATAATTAAGATTGATGTAATTCGCCCATTAAGTGCAGCAATAATTTATGAGATTTCAGTTTTATTTTCAAGTTTAAGGTAAAGGTCAAACGGTCAAACTAGTAAAAAGCTACTAGTTTTTCTGGAAAAAACATTTGGCCTCTTGCCAAGGGACAAGTTGAGTGCTGAATTTAAAACATTCGGATTAAAATTTGTGTGCACGTAACTCAAGTTAGGGGAGGAATCCTAATGAATAGTTAAATATTTCAGAAGGTAATAATATAATTTAGGTGTTCTACCTTGAAGTTTTGGGTCCAAACAATTCCAACATCATTAATTATTGACGTCGAAGTGTCAAACGTCCTTAATTACAAGCGTAATTGACGTTTCTAATTAGACATATCAACTCTCTGCTCTCGTAACCTAAATGTATTAAGGAAATCTATATATAGGTAGTTGTTAAGCATGGGCGTACCGTGGGTTTGCACCGCTCGAAAAGTTGAATTTGCTTCTTATACAATTGGGCCAGCGAAAAAACTTGTCAAGACGCCAACTTGTCGAGGACAGAAGTCCTTTTTTGAATATTTTTTATGCTATCTCTACTAACCTGGAGAATTCGAAATATCTGATCGAAAAACCTGATCCTCCAGTTTGAATTTATTAAACACCAGTTGTTTATGTTTATTTTATCAACTTCCTACCGTACTTATACTTGCCTATTGTAGAGTATGGCAACCATCACATTTTGAGGGAAAACCCATTTCTAAAGTACTTTTCGTGTCACTTCGAAATAGTTAAGCCCCAAGGTCTATCCGACCTTCTCTTTGAGGAATAGTTAGCCTTTGGGATTCAGGAGACAAAATAGGTTAGAGATGTTAAAACAATGTTGCCTAAATATGTGACTTTGGAATTTTCACTGGCACTTTGTACTCGGGAATTCTAAATGTTTACTTAGAATTCCAGAGAACCCATTAGAAGTTTCCTAATGAGACAATAAGTTTGAAGGTAGTTAGTGAATAACTTGAATGTTAAATTAGTCTTTGTGGTAATTGATAACTTAAATACTAAGTTATTTTACAGCTTAAGTAGTTAGCTAAATTTTCTTTAGTAACTGATATAAGTTCTTAAGACTTTGTGAATTAACCCTGTTCTTTAACAAAGTGTCAGTTTTATGCACCATGTAACTGCTTTTAAAATACATAATTTTCATAAATAGTCAATAATTTCAAAATGCCAACCAGTCATCAGCGCTTAAAAGCTATTGAACGTAGACCTGCCTATAAAAGGGAGTAATGACAGAAACATTGCGTTTGGCTTTATGTGTTGATGATCATAGCAGACAAATACAATATAATAAACATACAGTGATAAATATAACCATATACAGGTACAAAACTTATTAAGTTTTGGGATTCAGTCTGTCGATGTATCTAATGCTGGAATTATGGCTGAGCCTAAGTTTTATGCGGAAAGCGTAAGACAAAACGATCGTTTGTCCAGTAACGAGCCGCCATTCTGTTGTAGTGGCAATAAAACTCAGTAGGCTCTTAGTTTTATGCGAATAAATAGGGTATTTGTTGGGACGAATGTTTGCCAAAGCTGTCTATTACTTTTAATATTATACATTACAGTACTTGGTTCTAGTATTTTGGTTCTATATTCAAAAGTATAAACATTTGCATTCTTGATCGATTTTAACTGACATAAATGAAGATTATTTGAGAAACCAGTTATGTCATAACTTCTGTGACTTAAAAGCCACTTTTCATTCACATTACAAGTTACTCAATACCATTTATGAGTAGTATTGATTTTTTGTCACATTTGGGCGTTGTTAATTTCAGTAAGAATCATGTTAATTTTATTTTTGACAGTAATTTACTGTAAGTAGTTATTTCGACAAAGTTCTAAAGATTATAATTTCTTCGTAAAGCTCACCATAACTTTTTCGCCATCGATTTTTGTTTCAGTATTCCGATTTAAATTACGTAGGCTATGCTTGTAAATAACTTCGAGTATATTTTTTTCAGAATGTCCCTAACTCTAATTGTAAGTGTTAGATTACAAAAAATCGTGACGTCATATATTAATAAATATTGAAATAGCCATTGAGTATTATAGATGGAATTTTATCCCGATTGACATTTAACGAAATTGTGACCTTCGAAGGAGCTCTTCGCAACCTAACTGAAATGGGACGAAATAATTAAGTTAAACTGTTCAACTGCGAGCATCTGAAGAATCGAGTTTGGGAAGTAATTAGAGCCTGCAAACATTTCAAGTTTCAAATAAAGTGGCTTGTCATAAATTAATTTAGTCTGTCGGCGCCTAACAAAGCCGTAAGATGTCTCAATAAAATACTTCTTGATTTAATTTGACGGTAATTTGGCAAAGTTAAATTAACTTAAATCGAAGTGCTTTAAAAATCTTCGTAAATATTAAGCACATTATTTTGGTACCAGTTAATATAAGTTTAGATGCATAAGTAATATGAGTCTAGGTTGATTTATATGGTTTAACGGAATGTTTTTATATGTAACGAGCAGAACCCGCTGACTTCGCCCGTTGCGTTACGTTATCGACATTTTCACGCGGGTATCTATTTTTTTCTCGTATTAAATATAGCCTATGTTCAGGAGATAACGTAGGATTCTAATGGTGAAAGAATTTTTCAAATTCGACCAATAGTTTCGGAGCCTATTCAATTCAAACAAACAAACAAACAAAAAATCAAATCTTACCTCTTTATAATATTATATGTAATCACAGCAGCAAACGAAGACGTTAAATATACTTTTGTATGTCTACCTGAGAAGCCGTCGCTCGGTTTAGGATTAGCTTTCTTTTAGGTCAATTTGGCGGCTAAGCGATGCGCGACAGATAGCCAATCAACTTTTTAGGTTAGGTTTTAGCAGCACACCCTATTTTCACCTCACATTTTTTAACTAGTATTAAGTCCTATATCAAAATCTAAAACTAGCAATATCACTTCGAAACTACTTTTTAGAGTTATAATAAACGAGCCAAACAGAAATGCTGACATTTTAAAATTAGTGTATTAAAGTACTTATACATACATATGCAAATGTTAATTGAATATCTGAAACCATTGTACAAACTGTATGGTAATTTAGTTGAAGTACTTTGTTTAACTTTAGAATAGTCCCATTTCCAACTGTAGGACTGAAATACTACAGATTATACGTAATGTGGATGATAATACTCATTCAACAAACGTTTAATTGAGCTCCAGAACATTCAAGCTAAGTCAAGGATATAACGGAATTGTTAATTACAACTAAGTAATTACTATAGTAACAATTCCTGTGAGCTGTTTGTGAAGTGAAAGGCTAGATTTTATGAAATAGACTGTGAAAATATTTGTAAGTAACTATCTGAATGTAATCGGAAATGTCATCTGAGAGCATAGGAATAAACAGCTCTTTAAACTGTTAGCCTTATTATTTTTTACAATCACAAACTAAAAAATTACAAATACAATTTGAAGCAAATGGATGCAAAGATCCGGTGATTGGACTCAGTAACGCGCCTTGAGAGACGCTTATGTTCAGCATTGGACTAATAGAGGCTGAAGCTCTCTCCTCTTTACTACTTCCCTCTAGAAGAAATACATAATCAAGCACATAGTTATCATTGATATTATCTGATATCAAACGTACTCATTGCTTTCCTTTTGTTGCTGTTTTTAAGAAAAACTACATTTTCTGTTAATATTTTTACACGCTTCCAAAACTTCAAATTTTATAAAACACGAAAACAATTTAATTGTATAATAAAGTGGGTTCCTCAGCAATTAATTAGCGTCGCTTTTATATACGAGCCGTTTTATAAAAGGGAGAATATTAAATTTATTTTCGTTCTTCTGAGAAACTTCGGTGAGAGATATTTTTAAAGGATCCCGATAAAGTGAAGGTCAGCGAGTGTCCTGTATTGATCGAGCCGCGGTCGGCTACGAAATCTTGATATTCTTAGGTTTCATAACAATATCTTCTGTATACGAGTAAAATTGAAAGTGTTGAGTAATTTCTGGATAATATTTTTTAGTACCTAAACTTTTAATGATTTATTATATGTACCTAATGGTATAATGTTATATCCTGCTGCTAAGATTCTGATTTCAATGAACGAAGATCGACGAAAAATAAGAAACAAAGTTGATTTTCTATTTAGAAAACACTTAATCTAGAATAGTGGTGACGAAAATAATAATTACTTATACATATACATATCTCTTTTTTCTTATTTAGTTTACAGATTTTTACTTTACAAATAGCTTTGAAATTAATTTCAAATTTTTGTATTTTCCGCAAAAAGATCATATGTGAATAGACCATTTAGTTAATAGCTGTCGTCTGTAAAATCTTCAACATGTGTTAAATGTACACAAGTTCACTGATCACGGACAGTGTTCAGTACCCACTGAGCCTTTGATGTCGACGAAGCATAGCCGACATATGTACTGTCAAACCGTCATGCACAGTGCACATGGCTGGTCTTATTAACCAGCCCATTAACTCGCAATCAGTGTTGTGTACGAGTATTTGCGAAATTTATAACGAACACTTTATCTATACTCATTTTATAAATATAGGTATAATTATGGAGATTGTCTGTTTGAACGATTTTAACACTAGGATTTTAAAAATATTTGATGTCGAATTTTAAAACGTGTAGCTTATAAAAAACGACAATTTTGATCTGAAGATCTGGTATGGGACTATAGTGCACAGAGTGACCTCTCTGCAATCCCATACAAAGAAAGAATTAGTAGAAGATGACAAAAATGAGCTGTATTAAAATGGTTATTGCGGATGAAGATATAAACAATAAATTATAATACCAGATATTGTAGTGAGTAAAACAGAAGAGCGAAGTCTGTTTAAGAAAACATCAAGTCGGTGATAGACAATAAAAATTTATAGGAGCATGAAAATTTATACGAAAGTTCTCTATATTAAGTAGATGAGCAGTTAAAAAAGGAATTTCTTAAACATATTCCCTAAGCGCCTTAAAAGTGAATGCAAGCACGTAATAGTGTTAGCTGGTCTATCTAAATTACGTGGTACTCCTCGCGCTGAGCCATATAAAAGGTCTCTTAAGGATAATAAAAACTTTTACCTCAAAGTTTCCGCTAAGAGTGCTTAAAGCTATTCAACATCTGAGTGGTGGGGTGAAAGCTCTTTGAAATAGCACTTCAGCGGTTGAGAAATTAAGTTTCGTGACACTTTCAGCTTTATAGTTCCGTTGGTGTCATACATATTAGGCTGGAAGTTAGCCCATCAAACCAGAATTCAGCAGCACCTAAAATAGCTATTGTAAGACAAACAACTTCAGCGATAGTGCTTTGCCATTCGTATTACGATGGGTTCTACTGCCTATAAAATAAAATTAATGATACACCTATAAAAATATGAAAAAAGGCACAAAAAAGGCACAAGAAAATAAATGTGCCACTTAGTACCATGGTGAAATGCCTTGGTCTAATTGTCTGTGTTCACGTGACATTGTCCTCAAAATGGGCTTCACGTTCTCAAGATTCCGTAGGCAGACAAAAAAGCTTTACGTAATATATTATATATTACTTAAAGCATGTTTAAATAAAATATAACCCATGGTGCTGCTACGCCAGTGCGTTTTTGTGAACTTGGCTGACTCGCTACCGCGCGTCTTCGTATCCCCGAATTGTCTTATGATATACTTATTTGGAAAGAATATAAACACAACACAACGTAATAGGTTACAAACATTGACGAAAGTTTCAATGTAAATGTACACACATTTGTAAATATACACGCTTGGTTGTGTGTACAATGGCTGTTCCTCGAATGTGTATTCCGATACAATACATTTTCTGTATTACCGCAATATTTAAATAGCAAATTGGGACAGGATGAGCGACGTAACGGCTGTAATCTCTCAGTTTCGGCGCGATAAAGCCTTCAAACTCCAGAAGGTTTTAAATATTCAAGAGCTGCTTGAACTGAATTTGCCCTGGTATTTGCTGAATACATTGCTTTGCTCTCGTTATTCTTGTGGAAACTGTCGTTGATTACAATTACAAATATTTCATTACTTGCTTAATCTTCTCATTAAGTCCGGACTTATAACAAAGGCTTTAAAACTATGCGAGTTCATGTCACAAAATTAATTGTAATATACTCGCATGTCATTTGATGGTATATGGCTAGACAAACCCTTTTTTAACCGACTTCAAAAAAGGAGGTTCTGTATTCGACCGCTATGTATGTATGTATGTATATTTGTATGTCC
>DWIJ01000367.1:0-11838 GCA_018248315.1 Chioides albofasciatus
ACAACGTATAGGTAGTAATATTATAAAGAGGAAAGTTTTTATTTATTCTGTTTGAATTGAATGGGCTCCGAAACTACTGGACCGATTTAAAAAAATCTTTTACCATTAGAATCCTACATTATCCATGACGAACATAAGCTATATTTAATACGAGAAAAAAATAGGGATTCGCTTGAAAATTTCGATAAAGTAAGAACGTCCAAAGCCGCGGGTTCTGCTCGTATAAATATAAATCAATATTATTGTACAACATAACACGATTGAAAATTTAATATATTCAATAGGATAATAATTTATGACAGCGGGTTTATTTTTATCTGTGCACTTAATAGACTATATATCAAGTCGAATTAATCATAGTCAGCAGGAATACATTTTGTTATATCAAACAATAGGACGGAGGAACAGTTATAATTTTTATTAGATAGGACCTGAGAATAATATATCAAACTCTCTCTTTAGATTTGTCTGAACTTAAAAGCGTATTAAAGCGGTATAAAAGTAAGAAGTATACAAAAGTTTGGCTATAAAAGCTATACTCCTTTCAAATATTAAAAACGTATGTGTTTTTAATAAAGAGTAGGCTTTCCTTTCTAGGTTTATAGAATTGATTATTTCGAAGAACCATTTGAAGGTGATGGAAATCTTTATTCATTTTCCGGAGGCACCATCGTTTCTATTGCTCTTATAACAGCGGTGTTAAGCGCTGCTTTTGGTTTGAAGAATGTGTTGGGAGAATTACTCACGCAAGACATTTTAACTTAATAACAAGGAGAAGCAAGGTATAAGTGGCCGACTTCAATGTTTTAAAAATTATTAATTTTCCTGAACAGCAACAGTTCTATGCCATAAAAACACTACTTAAATATCTACTTTACTCTGGTTAGCGACTAATTTTGCATTGTAATTTTCATGTATCATTATTATTAGTTTTCTGTAACATATCTCTTTGTCTGCACATAACGCAAAAAACTTTAACAAACAGTTTTTCGAACTCCTAACAAATGAATATTTTATCTTCTATCAAATATAATCCACATATACCTGTGTAATCTTTGATTATATTTTTAATATGCTAGCGAAATTGATTACTTTCCTGCCCCTTCAAATGAAATATCCTTATTTATGGCCGTCGTATTTCTATTCGCAAATACACTAAAGATCTTCGTCTGTCACCCTAATATATGTGAGGCATTATTCAAACGACGCTCATTTCCATCCATCAGAAGTAATCTTTAATCTGTGCAGCGCTGCAGCTTATATATCGTACACCCACGCGTATTGCCATAGACAAGTTTTGTTTTTTTGGTACTTGTAGGCTTGCTTAGAGCCATTTGCATAAAATTTCTTGAGCATTTTTTGATTAAGAAGGAAAAGGAAAAGGATTGAAAAAAGGAGGAAAATGTTACAGTATATTTTTTCGTAACGTTTTGGTTAATTATTCTAATTTTAACAGTGTGTTTAACGTTATAAAAATCAATGTCTATATAATATCTAAATAAATTGACAATACCTGTATTCAATTAATTACATCGTCATTTCATCAAAGCTAGTGAATATTTTTTTCTTTAAAATTAGGAAGGCGATCTAGAAGCGACTGAAGTCACAGATAACTTTAGACCGTAGTCTAACATTTCCACATAAAATAAATCGAATTGCGTTAAAAAAGTACAATATTTAAACAAAATACAACAAATGGATGATTTACAGACTAAATGTTGGCGAGGACGCACACGTGACCTCATTCGGAAAAATATTCAGACAATATTATTCCTTGTTAAAAATATTTGCATTTATTTAAATCCTCAGTCTCTACGTAACTTATTCAAATTACAACATTATTGATTGTTCACGTGTTACATGAATTAACTTGTTAGCATTGAATGATTTGCAACTGGTCCCTGTAATGGTCTCGGATTCGATTTCCGATCAGAATAAATGTTTGTAGCGAGACATATAAATTGTAAATAATTGATCAGAGGATCAAAATGCTTAGAATATAAATGAATAAACAGTTCTCAAAGGATATAAGTACTTGTATGAACGTTTTATCTAACTTCCTTGTAATTACGTATTTTATGTCGTATTTAAAGTGCAGAGATTATTTTGTAGCAAAATGTATCGCTGAAGTGTTTTGGTTTAATGACATGAACAAGCTATTGATAGGTAAATATAATCAGTTAATTTAAAAGTTTCATCTAACTTCTTAGAGGCAACAACTTGTTACCAGTATCATTTGACCGTAGAATGTTTTAACTTCTTTTACCACACTTATTCTAGAAGTTTGGAGAGTGTTTGGAGAAATATAATACAAAATCATTAAACATCTTTATGTCACATACTAACTGCGTTATAACTATAAAATGTGTTAACAGATAGAGGTTAAAATCCGGATCGATTCGACGATCCGTTTCGGTTTCACAATGAACACTCCATTCAGAGCTAAACGGTCGTAAAAACTTTTAGATAACATCAAGTTCATTCATCGAAGCTTTATTGAATCGGCTGTACGGTACGCTCCGCCTTTGCCTTTCCCGCTAAGTGAAATGAAAACGAATAATGAAAACTTTTTAATGCCGCGAACCGAGACCTTTTTGTATCTGCCAGTGACTGACTGATCTACATAAAACTCTCGTGAATTGTAAAATTTTTGTAGCTTGGAAATTGAATATTTGTTTATTTTACGGTTCCGAGTGAAATGCTTCGTTCTTTTTATTTGAACATTCGAGATCAACGTTATCGATACAAAAAGCTGTATTCTTTTAACTCTACTTCCTGACAGGTTAACTTTTTCAGTCACAAAAGCGGAGCATTAACCACGCTTTCGTAACCACACCTATAATTATTTACGTGTATTATTCCCCAGTCACCGGCTGACAAACATGTCATTCACACCATTTATCACTATTCAAAAAATTGAATTCAAAATAAGAACGCGACCCCACCGCCACTTAAAGATGACAGCTCGAATTATCGCCGCACCCGCGCCGATTAATGAGCCATTTCGCGCCTTTTTATTTATCACTTTCTTATTAGCCGCCATAAAAATATGTTGCCGTGTAACAATTTGTATTTTTATATTTTATAGCCTTTACTTCAAGAGATAATTTCGTACATAAATTGATCTTTTATATTTTCGAACGTTTACTGCTTAATTATTTTGTTTAATGGACACATTTATTCGTTTTTTTATCAAATAGCCAGTTCTCTTTCGATTTAAAATTGGGTTAAAATAAATAACGTACCAAGATCGATTTTTTAAACTCTCACCAGTTATTGGTCATCGTCGTGACTACATGAAATTGGAATACAGTTAGTTAGATACATTATTAAGATTGTATGCAATCATCTTGAAAGTTTAATCGAATAATAATAAAGAAACTGATTACGTATTTTGTAGGACACTAACAATTTGGAGCTTAAGATGTAAAACTTATTATTGCCCGGTGTAGCCAATGATGAAGTCAAATAGTATAAAATCGTGTTTATAAATAACATGAAACGATGGTTACTGATCGCTCGGCTCGTTGTCCACCATATTTACATCCGTGACGCTTTCCGGGCGTACGGGTTTCGTTCAAGCGAATCCCTTACGATCCGCTTTGAAATCGAATCATTCCTTTACATTATCTCGGAATACGGCAAAGTAGGCCCAGGGCGCTGGCGTGTAAGGTATATTTTTGTTTTTAAGACAATAAAACTGCGTACAGAATCAGCTGCGTAACAAATCGCGCGGGAACGGAACGAATAAAACAATAACCTGCCTGGCCTTGACAGCGGCGGGAAACTTGAGTGCCAGTTGCACAGATTATATCGACGAGTTAGGGCTTGTTTCCAACATGACATTTTATTACCTATACCCGTAAGCCCCGCGAAATAAGAAACACCACAGACGACACTTGTTACAACATTATTTAAAGTCTGATGGATTGGATAAAAGCTGTGGATAAAAGAGCCATGCGAGTTGTGTTTAATACTATTTAATATACCGTTAGCAACGCAGCAGTTATTATCGTGTTAGAACGCTCATTAAAACGTTTTAAAAACTAGACATCGCATTTTATAAGTAAACAAGAACGTGGGATTTCGCAAATTTTGAAGCTATGAATTTTCCGATGTAAATTAATAATTTCAGTGACCATTCTATACTCGTTGTCAATTGATACAAAAATGTATATAATTTTTCTGTTGTCAATTAAAAGTCCTTACGCTCACCAGATCGTTAAAGTATTTAAATTTGCATTAATAGCCGTCAATAAACAACCGATCGATACCAACATTGCTCAGATTGACACGAAGTTATCTTAATTGAATTCGAGTTTATTAAGCCAATAGCTCGGTGCCAATTTATACACCCATTATCTTAAAGCATTGAGGTTTAAAACAGACGTTTATACCTATAGAATTAAATTTAATTATATGTAGTTTATTTATCACTTAGGTCAAATAAATATTAATAGCGGCGAAATAACGATTAAAACTGTTATTAAATAAAAATAATAATTCTGCGACGTTTTCTTTGTACCATAATATTAACTTTAACCTTTACTCAACGAAGTAGTTCTAATATTACAACTTTTCTTTGTACTAAGTCTAGGCCGGCCAGGCCTTTTGGGACCATCCAGGACCTTTTTCTTCCACTCTAGAGTCTTATTGGTCTGTGGTTGGATGATTATTTCACCGGTCGTTGGATTTATAGGGAAGAGACCGTCTGGCGTATGTTTCTTCTTTGCCATTTCCATACTATGCCGTCTCTTCATGTGTTTATTATAGTTCGGCCAGTTCGTGAAGTCTCTTTGGCATATTTCGCAGGAGTACGGCTTGACACCAGTGTGCTGTCGTAAATGTTGGACTAAGATCGTCTTAAACCTGAAGGATTTTTGACAGATCGTACAGACATAAGGTAAGGAGTCTGTGTGGATGATCATATGGGATTGTAGTTGCCTTTTAAGCCTGAAGGAACGACCACATTGATCGCAGGTGTACGGTTTAACCCCATCGTGTACACTGATGTGTGTACGTAGTCCATAACGTGTACGGAAGCCGAGCTTACATATCTCACATTTGTAAGGTCTCGAGTCGTCGTGAAGCATCATATGACCTTCTAAATTATTTTTGCTCAAAAAACTCTTTCCACATTTATCGCAAATGTGGTTACGTTTTCTATCTGTGTGCGTGAGGAGGTGTGTGCTTAAAGTTCCCTTGGATTTGAATGTTTTCTTGCAAAACACACATGTAAGGTCGTCGTCTATTTTCACAACAGGTACACCTCGTGATTTCCTACCCTTATTATATGTATCAGAGTGTTTAGTTAACTCCGACAGGCTCGGATACGTACTGTTGCAACCAGGACATTTGTACTCAGAGTTCAAGTGTGTTGCTTTATGTACGATAGTGTCATGGGCTCGGGGGAATGCCATGTAACATTTATAACACGACCGTTTCAAGTATTGCCTATGTCGTTTCACGTGAACAATAAAAGCATCTAGTTTTAACTTTCTCAGATTGCAATCGGCACATTTGTAGGCATTACAACAACCATGAAATTGAATTGAGTGGCTTATCAACTCGTCAACATTTGGAAAAATTGTGTCACAGTACGCACATGTCCAGTTATAGTCATTCCATGTTTGTTTTAAGTCTGACACCACTGTATTTTTGGTTAATTTGCCGTTTTTCTTATGTTTTTTAAATACATTGTTATTTAACTCATTTTTACTTTGGTCAGATTCGTGATTACTGACCAAATCTTCTATCTTTACTGCTGTGTCGTCGTACATATCTTCAAAACCCTCAAACGACTGGTTTTCGGACTCTTGTTTAACATTTTGAGATATTATCTCATTTAACTCACCTTGCGCGGTCTCAACATGCAAAACAAAATTAAAAGCATTATCTAGTGACTCGATACACGTAAAACAGACCGTCTTGGGTAGCAAATCGTCTTTAGAATCCAAATTTGGTACCTCTATGTGGAGACGAGATAATTTTTCGAAAAGTTTATGCCTCTTTTCTTCGTCCGTTTGAAGGTTTATAAGCTTGTTGTAAGGCTTCGAATAAGCGCAAAGACGGCAGTGAGCCGTTTCTGTATCACTCATATTGAAGATCAGTTTTAATTATTCATAATAATGAAAAATGCGACATATTTTGATAACATTAGTACATTCTTCGCAACGTACTGTCATGTGTCATTGTCATTATGATTGATTTGATTTGTCATATTCTGTTATGAAAATGTCAATTGCTGAGCTGCCAGTATTAGCATTTAAAGAATAGGTATTCATTATTAATCAAATTTCATGAACACGCTTACAATAAATGGCCTTAAAAATATTTATTTTTCAAAATTCAGTTAATAAGATTGTTAAACTAAAGCCCAGATTTTGTTGAAGTATCTTATTAAACAAATAAGCAATATCGCCACAAGAAACGGAACGCAACCAACAAATTTGTTAAAAAAAAGGTTATGATTTGTTTTGTTTGCAGAATTTCGATGGACGACAGAAGTGATCTTTTCTAATTTTTCTATGAAATACGATGGAAACGGACAAACCTACTTATTGCCGACTTTGCGCGGAACTCAAGAGTCCCGATAAAGTGTTAAATCTAATTCAAGACGAGACGATATGCAATGAAATTGTGTTTAAACTCTGTTTTTTGAACGCGATGTATGTGGATATAAATTCCGACAAAATATTAACGAAAACTGTTTGTTTTCCGTGTTACGACTCTTTGAACAAAGCTTACGAGTTCCTAGATAAAGTTAAGAGATCACAAGATGTGTTATTGCATTTATTTTCGAACGAGGATTCCAAATTCGATTTATCGGATGATGATAGGACTTATGATTTCTTCAACAACGACATATCAGAGAGTTTGCCGGTAAAATTGGAGGTTCCAGTTGAAGCTGGCCAGTCAGACGTAAATTTAAAACAGGAACCGAAAGAAGAAATTGATAATACTGTAATTGAAGAGTCGTCGGTATCAGGAGACTATGACCAAACGCTAAACGTACAAGATATTTTAGATGCCGCGATGTGTAAAATGCCGTTTACAGATGTAGAAATCTACGCGAAGGAAGTGTCCGGGATTGAGAAAAAGGTCGTCTTGGCGTGGAAGGACTATCCATGGATATGCTCATTCTGTAATATCGAATTCTTGGACGCAGTAACGCTGCGTACACATGCTAAGATTACACATGGGAAATGTAATGCCTTTACTTGTATTGATTGCAAGAATTATGGGAAAAGTGATTTCAATTCGTTTATAAAGCATGTGAGACGGCATAGAAGGAAATTAAGGTAATAAGATTTATAATATTACACTATTTTTTATATATTGTAGAGGTAGGCAATGAGGATGAAGTCCAGTAGATAGTAATGCCATCGGTGGACATCTGTAATCAACTCCAGACTATCTGGCTTGGCAGATGTATAGCTATTCTTATTGACTAAGTCAGAGCACCTAACTACTCTTCAAACCAGAACAGTAGTGCTACATCAATAACCCATTACTGTTCCACAACTGGGCATGGGTGGGCCTCAAAATGAGGATCAGACCATAGTCCACAGGCCAGGTGCATATTGGTAGACTTCACATACCCTTGAATTTTTTTATAATATATATCTCTGTCATACCTAATATCCCTACCAAATTTCTATATGTATGGCGGTGCATTGCTGCTTTGTAACAAAATTGATACTATCCACGTCTGTCGTCGCTTCTGTGGGAACTGAGTGTACGGCTGTCGAAATAGAATAACCTTAACAAAAACTAGTATTTTAAGTTTATTTTATCTTATGACTGAATATGGAAATGGAATAGAATTATAATAGTTCCTTTCATTCTAGGATTATCTTTGCGTTTTCTTTATTATCTTATAATCTTTATTATAATGTATTCATATGTATTTTGACCTCACACATGCCTATTGTATTCTGACTATATTTTAACCTTACAATTAATAATATACATACATACATTCATAGCGAATTGATTGATCCATTAAACATGTTTGAGGCCCAGGACCCTCGCAAAACAGGCTTTCATTCGCCGATGTCGCCACGAAACTAACTTGGACATTTGCATGTCGCTTGAAGTATCGATACGAAACGAGAAAAACCCTTTAAATAACAAGGTTCGTAAAATCCATGTATGTTACAGCTTCAATGTATGACGCTTTTTGTTTTTGTTATTGCGAATCTCTACCAAAAATTCTTGGAAACAACGCCATCTAGTGACGACGAGGCGTGCGCGCGTTTTGTTAATGCGACTAACTTTCTACTGTCTTATATTCGACTAATACTGCACTCTATGTATTTAATGTAAAATTTTAAATGTTAATCGTGTGTATAAGATATCGTATAGTATACTTGTGAAGAAATATGTTGGGAGTGTTCGTATGTCATGATAAGCGTTTTTCATATCCGCTATTTAATATGTTGAATTTTAAAGATTACCAAAAAAGATAGCTGAAAATCAGATGTACGTAAAGAATAAACAAGATCAATCTACGCTCTAATCTCTACTTAATAAAATGGATGAGTGACCTTGAGATCCAACATGGCCTGATAGGTAACATTTTTGAAAAAGTTCTAAGTTAGAAAGTCATACTATAGAACAGCGATTGCTTTCAGTATTGTTCTCGAATAGAGGACGAAATACATATGCACTGATATTGCAATTAAATTTGATGTTTTGAGTTCAAACATGACAATGCACGTTTGTTTAAAAGACGCTACTACAATACAAAGCCTTTATCAGCTTGCAACCTTAAGCCAAAATTTAAAGCCAAACATCGTGCTTGGAACATAATATTGATGGTGTTATAACTAGCTTGTTCGTACAGATCGTCAATCCAATTTTAGCCGTATGGAAACCATAATAGAGACGTGTTCCTGAGAGATAGTGACCTGTTCTGGAAATCCCCACTGACTGAATTGCCAGGGATTATTGGAAAACGTTTAAACGGATTTTGGTAGAGATTCCGGAAATAAAATATTACAGCACCTCATTTAACAAGCACTTTGCTTCTTGTGGCACGTTATTTAATTAATTTTAGCCAAATGTTATTTAATTTAGCACTGAATATTTAATTAACTTTCATTTCTGTAATTCGCTCTGAAATTACCGTTTTCGGTTAATTACTTTCTTCGAATTATGATTATGTTGCGGGTTGTTGTTTGTTGCGCAGAATTGGTCTTAATTATCAAAATGATTACAAAACTATCATTTACATCATTACATTCATTCCTCATACAATTAAAGAGATAAATGGAAATTCGTTTAAAGATTAGTCAATTTTGTATTTTGATATAACTGATGTTTAAAGCAGATTTAAGACCACTTCTGTGTTGACTGGTAGTTAGTTGCTTTTATCAGATGTTTCTTTATCGTTCGTTTCTTCTGTTTCAGTCCAGTGCTGGCCATCGCTGAGCTCCACACGGTAACGCGGCAGGACGGCACCGTCGCACAATGCCTCACCCAAGCCGTCAACTTCTGGGAAATCACTTTCTTCGTTATGGTCATCATACTACTGTACCTCCTCCCACTTATTATTCTCATCATTCTATACAGCATCATCGCCAAAAACCTTATATCGGCCGCCTCTAAAATCGTTATGAACAAAACAGTTGATCCGTACAATGCAAGAGCAAGAAAGCAAGTTATTTTGATGTTAGGAACTGTTGTACTTTGCTTCTTCCTCTGCCTTATGCCTTACAGACTAATAGCTCTGTGGATCATCGTGACTCCAGCAGAATTATCCGAAAACATTAGCCCAGAAAGATGGTACAATTTACTGTACTTCTCTCGAATAATGCTGTACATAAATTCGGCTATTAATCCAATATTGTATAACCTAATGTCTTCCAAGTTTCGAATCGGATTCTGTAAGGTATGCGTCTGTTACAAAAAATCGTCAGAGAGATCACAGAATCGACGAGCACAAAGAACAATTACGAACGGTTCAACCACAAGTAGTAGTTTGACGAGAACAACAAACAGTTTGAAGAAACTGTTCACCCACAGAGGGAGTTTAGATAAAAGCGACACGGAATCAGAGAGCAAGGAAAGTAAAGACGACCCTAATAACGCGAAAACGAACGGCTTCTTCGAGAGAATCTTTACGAGCCGGCGATTTATTAGACAACAATCAGCCCCGGTTTGTTCCAACCCGAAACCGGGGAAGATAAACAGGATGAGGAGCGAAGGGAACATGGCAGAAATATCTGATGTTTTAGAAGTCGATAAAACGAAACGTGAGACAGGTGATGCTGCGAAGTTTATCGGTCATTCCAATGCTAGTACTAAAACTAATAGGTCGGACATCGAATTGGACTGCCCTAATCGAAACCACTCTTTACGTCGGAGTGTTTTAATAAATAGTGCTAAAGCGAAAAGTCTAGAGGGTGAAAGCAAGAAGTTCGTGTCCTACCAAAAGATTAAAGTAGACTGCGTCGTTGGCTTCCAGAAGTCGAAGAGTGTAGAATATGATTTTCCAGAAAGTTTTGTATGACTGATTTTGACAATGTTCTAGGACAATTGTATTTGTTTAGGTTTAGTCGTGATGTTTATGTAGACTAAGTTTCGTTTTGAAGGGTTACAGAAAATTGATATAAGTTTGAAAATTACAATAATCTTTTTATTCAACTTTGAATTAGCAAATTAGACCGCAGTCCGCTTGATGGTAAGTGGTCAATATCAGCCATGGATATCCGTTACCAACTACACATAAAACAGAGGTTCGACCAAAAATGGTCGATGGTCGGATGGTCGATGGTTGTCTTATCTTATATAAGTCGGTTGACATCAACACGCTTCCATTAAAACACAAGAATTTCCCTAGAACCACTTTAAATTACAAGTTTATATAGATGCTTATCGGAGAAAAAAAAATGCAAAAGTATTTTTATATTTGCATAATTGCAATGTAAGGGTGTGCTAAGGGAGACATTATTCTGAAGCATTCCAAATTAGTCCTTAAGGATAGCGGCGCATCTGTGGCCGACCTCAGATAGCATTTTAATCTTATCTTATTATTCTTTAATCAACTGATTATATATACTGTATATTGTAGTCAATACTGTATGCTCCTCTGCTACAACTATATTTTAAAATCTATGTACTAAAATAAGACTTATCTTGAAAAGACTTCAATAAGGTAATTATATTGTTCTATGATCAGGGAACCCGTATGGTCCAGTAATAAGTCACTACTTTAGTTATCAGTAACACACTAAACCTTGAACAACTGTTCCACTGACACTTTAGCCTGAAGTGGCTATCACAGCATGAGTTGCCACTCAAACCCTATAAAGATATTTATTGCTCTTGATAAATTGCATCATGCAGTGACGTCATCATCTACGTCATCTAGCCTGATAGAGATGTTATACAAGCTTGTGTTTATCATTGTTCACAAGTAAATCGAGCGGGAATATCAGGGGTAGCCTAGCAATATCTTTACTTTTATTTTTATATAATATAGGAATAGCAGGCGAGCATGCAGTCCACCCGATGGTGACTACTGCCCATAGATATCTATAATGAATCCTAAATAAGATTAGATTCCTATCGAAGGTCGATCATAGGTGCACCGCTACCCCTGAGGACTAAGCTGGAATGCCTCGAGAAAGTATGTCTCTCGTACCACACCCTTCAGACCAGAACACGGCAGATGTTAACCCTGCTGTGTTAGGTAGAAATAGGTGTGGCGGTGGTGCCGCCGGCGTCGAACCACAGAGAGTTCTACCACCTTCAAAAACCCTTAAAAAAAGTGTTGAAGATACATAGTGCTGGCATAAGCTCAGAATTAAATTGATAAAATTAATTTAAACC
>DWIJ01000368.1:0-11834 GCA_018248315.1 Chioides albofasciatus
GAAAACATTTGAATTTTGACCGTAAATATTTTGTAAATATAATAATTATTGGCTGAATTTATTTCAGTCACAATATACCTATTTATTATTTTAAATACATAAAACATACATTTTCACATGTAATAAATAAAGACAATAAATTCATAGGTTACATGTTACAATATTTCTGAATTTTACACACAAATAAACCATTACTCAACATTACAATTCTTTACAACGAATTTTGAGCTCCATATTTTCTTTTGTAAAAAATAAATCCATACATTACTTCTTTCAGAATTGTAGTGACACAAATAGTATTCAGCTGTACAATTTTATCAGATCCTGCGCGCCTCACGCTCAGTGGTTGGCTAATTCGCGGTCCCTTGACACCGGGGTCGGGTTGGTTTCCTAAGAGATTTGTATCACATACTTAAAGAAACATCGCGTTTAACTGAACGTATATCTATCATATTATGTTTTGTCGATTTTTTGTTGCAAACCTAAAAAAAACTTGATACAACTATTAATATATTGAATCTTTTCCGTGCTGAAGTGTAAAATTACTTAAATTTTGAGAAAAAATCACCTGTCTACTTGTTTGGATTCATCAAATCGAATAATATCTATAAATCGGCTGCCACTAACTGATTGTTTATTTACCTTATTTTTTAGGCAACAGTTATTAAAATTATGAGTAATATTTACAATCTAAGCACTAGAATTATTTAGCAACAAAACTATAGTAATTTTAAAACATGTTCTTTAGACCTTTGATCTGTTCGCAGACACCCGTCATACATTTTATGTGAGTGCAGTGTACACGATGAATGACACATAACAATTGGATCGCATTCAGAATTCCCGTAGACTCCTCGGAGCTATGTGCGCCTGGTACTTTGGTGACGAGTTTGTATTATTAAGTGTTATAATAATGTCTTTATTATGAAGCAATTACTTTGATATGTCGTTTGAAACGAAATTGGACGTAGTTTTAGTTAATTTAGGATTTGACTTTTATAAAAAAAAAACATAAATATTTATCTCATAAGTAATAATCAAACCTGAACCTTTCCTGTTACTTAGGGATACTCTATAAAAACAGATAAAAGTCATAAAAACAAATTTTATAGAAATGTAACGCTGTGAAAAAGATACCATTAACTATCTTTCGACATTTCGACAAACATTTTAAATAGTGAATAAAAACAGTAAATCGACTGCTTAAGAATATAGCCAAATCACTCCCACAATTTAGACGAATCCAACGATACCTCATATGTTAAAATCTGTTAACCCGTTTCGATTGCAGGGCGTGCCAAAGAATGACACATGCATACATACAACGAAAAATATCAACCTCTATAGTCAGATAAAAAACGATAATATGCACTTGAAGCATATTTGCGTAGTTACTTAGAAAAATAAAATAAATTCATGCCATGATTGTGACGAATGAATTAAATGATAATAATGAATAGTGCGATCACTCACTTTTTCACACTCAATTATGTCATCACGACTCACGTTAACGTATTATTTCCAGTTATAACAGAATCGTCACAATCCATTATTTAGCTAATAAAACACAGGTCGCGTACTACGTTCATCAAGTCAGAGATATGAGGCGTCAAAATTCCACGTACGTCATCCGCGACGTAAGGAGTCGTTAAATTGACAGCGATTTCTCACGCGTGTACATTTACAACATAATTCTAAATGCAAAAGCGGTTACACTCGAAATATCTCTAAATAATGACGTACAAGTAAAGTTTCGCTCGTTTGTCGTTTGGCGCGTGCTTCTTGATTTCATAGTTACATTCCGTGGTAGTATTTAACATGCCAAACCATTTGACAGCTTATAAACTACTCAAATACATATTTAGTTGGACGTGATACGGCATTGATTAATTCTGTAAGTTACTTTCTTTGTACGTTTAAGAAAGCGATGTAGCGGTGAGTTGTAAATTAAAATGGACGATGTTTTGATGTGAGATAAAAGAGAAATATATACCTAATTAAAACTTATAATTAACTAACTACTAGAGTAGTACATTCAGAGGTACTTACGAAAGTAATGAGGAAAAAGAATTTCGACTGTATTATTGTCCATATCTTTATTCTTTTCTAATTGAAGTAATGAAAGAGTGTTTAGTATGTCTGGTAGTATGTTAATACTACCGTTTGTGATCAACTGTAATCAACCGCAAATAGGATTAAAGTCTTACCTAGGAGTAGCCACCGATACCTAGATAATTATGTCTGACGACTAAGTTAGAATATCTCGTATAAGTTTCTCGCTTTATTACCTTTGAAAGCTGTTTCTGCAAACATAATTCTAACAAAGTTTCTAAACAAAAAATGGAATTTTAACCTCCATTCGAGCTATATTTCAGTTATCGACGTCAACTCAACTTTTTACGACCGAATTCAATAGCGAGCAATAACAGATGTTTTCTCCTATTTTTATTACGAATTCTTTTATATCATCATAAATCCTATATCTAGAAAGCAATGATAAATTCACGCGTTCATTGAATTTAGTTTAGAATGTAAAAAATAGAACAACGACTATGCCATTTTCTAGACTCCTAATAAACTTAAAAGATTATCGGTTTTAAATAATGAGAAATTGTGTGAAAGAAGGGAAGGAAAAAATAATTATTTTTAATTTTATTTCAAATATGGCTACGCGTTTGTGTTTTTTGATTTCAAAATGTCGCTTACTAACTTTGCCTCAAGGGAAGCAATGATAAAATACGTTTTTAGTTTTAAATAGAATTGATGAAGTCCTTTGGCTTCAGAAGCTAATTAACCAATGATTACACAACATATTTTTTACTTTTAAAAACAATATTTAGTGCTTTTTATCGCAAATGACCATCAGTAAAATGATAAGACCTATATAAAACGCTAAAAGCGCGTTCACCGCCTATCATCGCCCGAGACCTTAGCCCAGGCGACGTCAGGGGTCACATCTCGAAGACAATACTCAATGAAGGCAGGGGGGATGGTACTAGGGGGGAGGTATAATTATTCCCCGCTAGTTCGCGGACCACGCCTGCCATTGTGACGTTAATATGGGCCTTTATGGTGACTTAAGAGGTTGTTGACGTGGTATCGATGTGTCTAATAATTTCATCTCGTGAGTTGAATCGATGTGGAATGTCTTGTCGGATAACTTAGTGTACTCAAAGGTGGGTTAGAGATCCATAGTAAGAAGTGAAGGTAGCAGACGTTTTGGGAGAATACGATGATTTTGTTTGAATATTTGATCATTTTTCGTTTTTAAGTGCGTATTGGAAATTTTAACTAACAAAAAACTGTCATCCATCCAAAATAGTTAACGTATTCCACAGTTAAATCGGGGTAATCGTTAACTATATTTATTTCCGGATTAGTTCAGTAATTACGTGCAGTATGAAATATGACGGAGATAGAACCCCAAAAAGTATAAACCATTCATCTGTCTGCTTAAAACACAGCATCCATCTAACTTATCTCGGGAGCACTCAAAATATCTATTTTTAAGCGAAAACCGTACAAGAAGAGCGCGGGCAAATGTAAAAATTGGCTAAGTGCGAGTCCAACTCACGTACGGAATGTTCCGTACTACGAATCTTTCATTTACTTTTGATTTTTAGTTTTTGATATCATAGCAGCTAAAGAATACCATACGTAGTGTCTATCTATTATGGTTTAGAAAAATGATTACATATACCGCTTTTTTGTATGGGAAATCACTTCAATTTTAACTGTTTTTTATTTTTAGTATTTCTTGTTATAGCGGCCAAAGTTATTACTGTATGTGTATTCACACTTTGAAAACAAATCAATTAAGAAAATCAAGGGAAATCAAGAGAAACCCTGACGAACAGACCGATAGACGAACAGCCAGACAGACACATAGCGCTGGTTTAGTATATTAGGATTCCGTTTTTATCCTTCAATCACGGAACCCCAAAAATTTCATATCTCGAATAGTCGTTACGAACAAAATGATTGATTTTATTACCCCGCTCCCGAATTGATGTTTTGATGCCTGAAGCTTTTTGTTCGTTCCAGGAAAATGTTGCTACTAATCCGTTGGCAGTGGTATTGTTGACGTAACGTGTAACAAGCTTGCGGTATCTCTGATGTTTATGCTAAAACAGGAAAAGCGTGGATTTAGGAGTATTTATAGAGTATCAATGGAGTGCTAATACTTCTCGCGAATTGGTAGGAAACTGTAGATGTAGGAATTTTGTATTGACGTTTTCTTATGAAGAGCGTAATAACTTTGTCAAAAGTATCAAATATGTCTGTTTTTTCTATTATCAATACTCTATCTAAATTTTGCCTACCAAAAATAAAATGGACATTTTCTAGTATAGAGAAATTTTCGAATTTCGATATTCGATTGCTCATTAATAACGGGAAAAACTACTTTCTATAATAATAATCCTTCATTATAATTCCCTACTTTAGTAACATAAAATCTCGTAATACGTTAAAACACTTCAATGTTTCAAACAAGACATTTTAACTGTTCTTGCTAAAACGGGATCTCATTAAACATCACAGCTCTTTACTGTGTTGGGACTTCAAGGAATTCAATTCAGTCTACATTCAACGTAATTCAGACATGGATGGGTTGCGTATCCGCATACTTTGAACTCACTCCTTCGTTCAACACTAGATACAACAAAAAGCTACATTATCCATTCCCCTCGACGTGAGTACACACTGTCGTGCACGGAATCTTTTTATTAGGATTTAATTAAGTGCGCGGCGGAAGCTCCGAACATTAGGCGCGCGTGCGGAGAGATTACAACGTAACCGGCACGACTTAGCGAAACTCAATCCGTATTGTTCCATAATAGAAAGCTGTATTATGTGCCTTAACCCTAATAGTACGCTATCGAGCATCTTATGTTTTATTCAAAGGAGATTAGCGATGGGCGTCGAACGTGCCTCTAAGGATTTTTCTTAATGTTAATATTGAACGCAACGATTTCAATATGAAAATCGACTCGAATTAAGCACAGCGGGCGCTTAGTACCGCTAGCTTTCGGTACCGCGTTGAAATTAATATTATCGGAGTGTCTGCTTTTGATTAATTGTACGTGGAATTGATTACGGGACCGCTCGTCGGTTGTCACTACGATATTAGATTTCCTTACGACATGTACCTGTAGTTTGTATGAATATTTAGTTATAGGTATAATTATATATTATCGACATCATTTCTCATATTTCATTAAGTATCGTGTCAATAGGCATTTCAACATAATGTTGGGTCGTTGAAAGCAACCACGTTACAAGCCACATTATTATCCATTGTGTATGCTCATCATCTTGCGTCTTCAGACGCATCATAGATACAAGTGAGCTAATACGGCGTTGCGTCAGAAATACCATCTAATTACAACTCACGTGGAGCGTAGCCGGGCACGAATTAAAAATAATGACGGTCGGTTAAAACTTTTCTGGAATCCAGCACCACAAAAGGACGACGCGGTTCGGTCGGTTCGAATCCGTTGCTTGACGGGCAGCTGCAGAATAAAATTATGAGCATTTTTATTTCTCGCTCGAAGGCCGGACCGTACACCTGCCTGCCCACCGCGATTGACACCTACCCCATAATATACTGTAGCATGAAAAAATTCTAACAATGGCCCGTACGCAGCCGCATGAGAACTTATTATTGGCCCTTTATAAAGTGAGCCATTCATTTTTGTACATCTTTATACAATCCTGACCATTAGCCGGGGCGTGTGGGCAGCGTGGGCTCGTAGCTAAATAAAACTATTGTTGCGCCTAACAAAACATCCAAGTGAACATCTTCATAAAATGACATCTCAGTTTTCCATTGTTGCGTTGAATTCCTCGATACATTTCGAACGAAATTTATTGCCAATTTCTCATACTGTTTACCGAAAAGTGAGTGAATGGTAGGCGAGTGAATTATTGTAATGAAATAAAGGATGCCAGATTGAAAGCGTCCGATGAAAGCCGACGTCGCCAGGAGGAGCCGTTTGATGATAATGATTTATGGCGACAGAATAACGACGCGATTTTAGCGCGTTAATGTTAAGAAAGATAAATGTGCCGAGATTCCTTTTTCGAGCGAAAAGAAATAACGTTTTCATTAGTTGTCCGGGCCACAATAGATGACACGATGTTATCATCGTAGCTAGGAGGCGGATCAGGCTAGTACAACAAGAAGTGGAGCAAAAACAAACAAAATAATTTATGGAAGTCTGAGGCGATGCGGGCCCGATAACTGGTGCTAACCGCAGGTGCGATCCAAAAAAGTAGTAACCGCACAAACGCCAAACAGACCGCAAACTCGTTTGCAGTACCATCATCTCACTAGATGCCGTGCTATATTTAGATGAGCGCTCCGGACTGGATTAGTGACGGTGCAAGGTGCAGATTGTCAGTAGGAGTAGCGACACGCGCCGGTGACAATGCATTAAGCTCATACGTACGATAGTCAGATCCATTTCAATGTACACAAACACGAACTACTTCGTGGAAGGATCGTTGGGTACTCGGAAAATTTACGGACGATTAGCGGACTACGTCTGAAGTGTTCGTTACCGAAGAGGTCGTAATTAAATGTAGCCACCAAATCGTCTTCTGTTAACGACAGTGTAGCGTTAATGATGGCGATGTTCTGAGCCGTTTTCGGGGGCGAAACTGAACCTTCCAGTTATGAGGCTCGTCAGGCTAAGCTACTTCGTTAGCTACTGCTGTAATGACTCGCTTAATTCGAGATAATTACGCTCCCAGCAAACGCAAACGTGGGCTAGGGAAATTTATCGAGACGTGAACGCGCCTCGACTAAACCCAACCGAGATATTTGTTCCGTTCTTGTTCTTACTCAAAGCTACAAAGTGTAGGCGATTACATTCACTAGGCCAGTATAAATCACCCGCTAGTACACATTCTCGATTAAATAGATATTTTATTTGATTTTAAATGCTCAACCTAATTTGTATGCGTCAAGTACCCAGCCCTTCCCATCACGAATTTACAATATCCGTTCGTATTAATAAACAACATTATTCCACAATATCACGTGCGCATCAGTCATCCTGTCCAAATCGCTTCTTTTTAATCAAAAGTGACTCAAGGAGTCTATATTCGCGGTGCCGCTGCGTACAAACGCGAAATCATTTTAATATTCTTCGCGAAACAAAGCGTTCCTTTTTATTCGAAACTTTTCCCTTTCGGTACGTACGTATTGTTTTTTTTTTCGGAGTGTCGCTTAGACATTCTGTCAGTCAGTTTGGTATAATTCAAATTAAATACACCTACCGCGCGCAACCGCCCCTTGAATGTTAAGAAGCGCTGCACTCCCTTCTCTCCGGAATTGGAAATGAGCGCGGTTGATGTTTTGTTTTAATAAACTCACATATTTGCCTTCAAAGTAAAAGGCTTTTATTTGATTTGTTCTCCGGGCTTGCGAGTTCCAGTTTAACGTCTATTAGGGTCGTAACTTTGTTACATAGTAGCAAAGCGAAATCAGTGCGTTTAAACTCTGGCCTTAAAGGCACCTTAATACGTTTCGTACCCTGCTTTGCTATTTGTCGTCAAAGATAATTTTAATCGAAACGATAAATGGCAGAAAGCGTGCAGATATCAGGGAAACCAGTCACGAGATAAGTCAATCGAGAGTCGCTTTCGATGCCCTGAGAGCTTACCGTGACTCGTGTGGGATCATAAACAACTGGCAGTGTGCAATCACTCGAAATCATATCCTCCAGCCACAAATATGAATCTTGGCACATGGCAATAAATCGAATCACGAAGTAGGAACTCGAAATTGTGTGATACATCTGTGACTATTATTGTTCTCATGGAAATATTACGTCTAGACCGGCAAGAACGTGGTAGGAGCAAAACGAACGTCGTTCGAGATCTTCGCAATGCAACGCTCCGGCCGACCTATTGTTAGCGTGATATGCCTCTGTAAATTCACTCCAAACTACCGGCTCATTTATCTCTATAATTACCAGATATAATTATCCCATAAATATCTGCGAACCTTCACAATCAAATGAAATAATGCCATCAGAACTAATTGTGATTTTTGACCGGTCGTTATCGAGTTTACGTGTAGGGACACTGTAGTAAGGGGTCTTTATCGCCCCATATCAGTTTATCGATGCTCAAAATTGCAACTGTCACGCTCGTGACTACACCTTCGTGATGCATGGGTATTATTATTTTACAAATAGAAGTAGTAGAATCAGATTACTGTCCACCTAATTATACTTAGCCTCTGCCACTTATGGACAACCAACTCTGCCAAGATTCATTGCTACCACTGCGAACTAAGCTGGAATGCATCTTTTAAGTGATTCTACCACGCTCACCAAATCAGAAGATATAAGCGCTTAACACTGCTTTTACGAGACAAAAATAAGTAAAATAGTTTTTGTGGCCGGAACGTTAACGCTGCGACAGGCTCGGAGGCCGTCCCTTTGGTAACATTTATTTTAATCTACACGCTCTCTTTACGGAGACATAAAGTCCGCAAACCGGGCTCTAATCCTTATTTATTCATTTGCACCTGCAAAGTTCTTCCATTCCAGTATCTTCGCCGAAGCAAACCCAACCGTTCGATATTGATTTAATGCTTTGTGGGGCGGGTTATAATTAAATAATTATATACGTCATACACGCCGGTAGGTACACGTACATGACTGACGGCAAAGGTTTTAATTAAGACGTATTGTTCAACGGAACGGGGCGTGACTTTTAAAAAGTTCGTCTCAGCGAGTTTGAAATCCTTTCATTTAATACGCGTTTGACTTCCGCATTCTTATCCATAAGCAGATGCGTTGATGAGTCTTGTGTTAATATTTGAGCGTATGGTTAATGTAATGTTTATTTTCCCTAAAAAAAGCTTTAGGAGTACAAAAATAAAACGCTGGAATAAATATTCCATTACACCAAACAATAATCTACGATCGATCAAAACCGTTAACCGTGAATGGAAAAGTCAGATACGCTTCTATATTGATTTGATGTTTTGATATCGCGATCCGTTCGACTCGTTAATACCACACAACAATAGCATTGCGAAGTAACGCGTATTCCCATCACATTCTTTATTATTGTAAACAAACTTTTTGCTAGAACACGATTAGCTGGGAATAAGCATTCGATTACATCTTCAGCATTCAAAAAAAAACGAAACACGCCAGCAAAATCCAATCCGAAACGCTAAGTAAACACCTCCACAGACGCTTAAGACAAGCCTAGACGGAAGAAAAACAAAAGCGGGAACACGATTAATGCGACCGGCACGGCAGGCGAGCGAAAAATCAAAATCCACGGCGAAAGAGATAGGAACACGCCATAAATTACACCTGCCTCGATGAAATAAAGCGGAGATATTGTTTTAAAAGTAAGTCTCGGGCGGGTGATTACGGCAGCTAACCCAGACTTGGAATTCTGATAGTTTTTGCGCCGGTAAAAACTGATATTCCATCGGCCGCGTTCCGTCCGTATATTGAGTTAATGTCGGTCGTGATTGTGGTTGCATCTCTGTCTATTGCGGGGAAACGAGCAAGAGGGATATTGTTTCAGTCAGGGTAGTTCGTATCGCATTTTATGGTAAGTTGGCTGGCCCGCATCGGCAGGTGTACGCGGTGCACCTGCGACGCGGTCGGACGAGCTGCGAGATGCGATCGAAGGACAACGAACTCGTCACCGATGTATCATAAACCCGACGGCCCGGTACGAGATGTAATATGAAATTACTAACATTTATGAGCTTACGCGTGGCACCGCAAGGGCGCGGTCTTTTTAATCTATGATGAAAATAATTAGCGAGTACGATTTTCGTTCGAGTCCACTTTCGGGTGAATTTCATTTTATTATCAGAACTATACCCGTACTCAAACAAATACAATTTTTAATGTAATTTCAAATATTGCAAGCTGAGAATTTTAACCTGAAATATTGGATAGTTAAAAGTTTATTTTTTTATTTTTGTTTGAACTACATCATAAACTTTACGATTCCCGCCTAATAACGTGTAACGAAAAGTACCTTTTCAGTAATTAGCACAATCATTAGAACCGGTGGCCTATTCCCTACACGTCTAAATCGATCGAATCAATGCAGGAATCTAAGTCAGAATTCGATTGAGATACAACGGCGAACGTACTAACGAGTATCTGCGAATAGATAACACTCGCAATTCTGGAGCAAACGCAACATAAATTAGTTAATGATATGTGAGGAAACGAACATAAGAGCCGTAAGATACAAGCAACGTATTTCTAGATCGTTGCTCGCTTTAATGATATGCGGTTATAAAGGGGAGATTAATGGCTAGTGCATAATAACGTCCAATGAAAAAATGATACAAACATGTAGTTGTATTCAATAGGAAATGTTTGTAGGACAGTTGCTATTCCGAGAAGGCTTTATGCAATATGTAACAGTTATGTACGAACAATTCCTGTGAATAGATACACCTGTTTATGTAGTGCAGCATTCACTATTATTAAGCTATTATTACGCTTCTAGGCATTGTTTAATTAGAGTATTGAGGCGACCAGAGGCTATTTATTTTTTTATTTAAAACTAACTGTGTGCTTCGCTAAGCCGCTTTATAAATAAAATTTTGCCGAAAATTGATCGTAGCAACTCAGAAACTTTAGTGGGTTCATGCACAACAACTTTGCTTAAGATCGTCATAGTTTACGATTCTATAAAGGACATATAGACATACATTCATTTGTATGTACATAGATATAAATATAGAAAATATTGGTTTAACTTTAAGCCATAGGACGATATATTAGTCAAGTGTATTGGCCTTTAAGAATTCTTTAGAAAACCCTTATGTATACTAAATACTTTCTCAAAATCGGTTACATTAATTTTGTATAAAGGTAATGTTTGATATCAAAATTAATCTATGTAGATAAGTGCCACTAAAATTAAGTTTAATTAAAATTTTCTTCACATTTACCTAAGTATCAACTTAACTGTAGCGTAGTAAGTTTCGTAATTGAGTTTCACCTCCAACCTTTGTCAGAACAAATAAAGTTTCTTTTGTTCTTGAACTTGTAACATTGTTTAATAGACAACGCGATGAAAATTTCCTGAAAATAGTGTTTGTGAAGTTCGGAGCGTGTGTACTGTGTACCTACTTAATGTCAACCCGAAAGTTCAATATTAATTTTGAAAGGATTATTTGCTATTATAGCGGGGCTTATTTCTTTAGTTATATGCGGTGTTTCTTAAAGGTTTACTTCACTTGTGTAGTTCTTCATCAAACTATTTTTCAAATCAAATCAAATCAAGAATATTTTATTCAAAGCAGATTCTTTACAGAATTATTTTTGAAGGCCAACATATCTAACACCACTTCGCAGCGTGTTACGTTATGGAAAAGAAGCGGCGAAAGAAACTCCGTAACACTCATCTTTTAAAAACAATTAATGTTATAACTATGGCTGGAAAGTTATTGTGTCAAAGAACATGAGTATCAAATCCTATTGTGTTCTTAGTCGTAACAGAAACATTACACCAGAAGTTCCTAGTAAGTGCTCGTTACAAAATACATGACCAATTTTAGTAGAAATCTTATCCTATTAGGCGTTGAATAAAAATGTCCATGTTGACTATGACCACTTATCCTCACACCGCTGATTCCTCACAGCGGTCCCTTCTCGGTATAAGAAATATTCAGATTATCATGCACCAAATCGGTCAAGTACGGAAAGTATCAATTTTAAGAGTTTAATCGGGTAAAAATACTTTCGGGTTTCAGTCCTATAGTTTACGTTGGAAGAACCTCTGCATCATCAGGGTTGAAGAGCTGAAGGTCAAATTTTCCATCA
>DWIJ01000369.1:0-11833 GCA_018248315.1 Chioides albofasciatus
TATTGACGTTCAAAAAGAGTTCTGTAAAGAATCTACTTTGAATAAAATATTTTTGATTTGATTTGATTTGATTTGATCTTTATCTTTTATTACTTTTTTTGATCTAACCTTATCTAATTTGTGTAGTTTTAATCAAAATTCATTTCATCAAGTCGTCTAATTTTGTAAGTTACATATTAATTCAAAATTTTAATTCAATCCCTATACTAAAATTTAAAAAAGGAATTAATTTAAATTGGAATTCTTGCTAGATGAATGCCCGTTACTGATAATCAATCTATCCAATATTTTTTCTATCAAAGATCGACATTTAATAACACCTTCACTCGTCATTGTCAAACTTCGATCTTTGGATAAATATTGGATTGATATTGGATATATTGACGGGTGTTAATCTACTTATAACAATAGAGCAAATCCATAAAAACTTCAATTATCCTAACAGTTACCACCTGGAAGCTCAGTCGGACAAGCGACTTGACACCAACAGCCATAGCCAACATCAATCGCGTGGTCGACTCCATCAACGTTCTGAACGACATGTACTACGAGATCTCCGACCAGTCGGATGAAGGCTGCTTCTACTTACCCGAACCCGACACCGGCCGCCCGGTCACTTTCCGTGGTACATGTGACCAGAATATCAGGGTGGTTACCGGATTTAATCCAACCAGAGTAAGTTTCCTTTTGTGTAAAATATAAGTAGTAGATTAGTATACTATATATCTGAAACTAAGGTCGTTGCCGCCTATGGATATCTGATATCACCTCCGATAATATTAGAAGCCTGCCTGAAGTCGTCCCCAAATGTATTGTTACCTCTAGAAACCAAGTTGTAATGCCTCGTATAATTGTCTCCAATGCCCTTCAAACCAGAAGACAGTAGCGCTGGATACTGCTGTCATAAGTAAGAAATCGATCGTAGTGATGTCTCCGGGGTATAGCCATATGAGTTCTATCACCTTTTTAACATCAAACGAGGATGTGGCCTATGGAAATCTGTAACTAAATCCATATAAAACAATGATTCCATCTGTAGTTGATCACAGATGTGTTACGACTGTGACATAGATCGTCAGCTGTCCACCCTTTCACCGAACTACTTCACACTGGAAATAGGTGTGACGATGGTACCTCTCCTGAACTATACTGGTTCTACCACCTCGAAACATTTACCATTTACTCCATTTTGCAGTACATGGGCTTATGGCACGACATCGAATCATACCCAACTGGCTTCCAAGAAGGCACGTGTAACAACGCGTTCTACACTCTCGTTGGCGGTGAGGTCGACGTGTTCAACACCCAAGTCATTAACCAAACCCTCGACACCATTAACGGTGTTGCCAGGATAGCGTCTTCTGACGGCAGCGCCAAGCTTACCGTTACTTTCCCCATTGTTGGCACTAATCGTAAGTATATAAAAAGACTCATAGGTTCATAGGAACATTCAAGTCATAGGGTCACATTAAAATTGTTTAGAAACATAAAATCTAGTACTACGTGCACTGGGTTTTTACCCAGTCTCAGGTGGTCTTATCTTCTTCTAAATTTTGAATGTTAATAGATTTCCTTGGTCTATGTAAAAGCATTGACTATTTCTTGTTTCGGGAACCTTTCACCTTTTTGCAAAATAGAGTATGTTTTATATTATATTTTTAAGCTTAAGTATTCAAAAAATACCATAACAACCAAAATATAATCAATTTACAGTAACTACGACCACCGACTACTGGGTTCTAGCAACTGATTATGATTCGTATGCTCTCGTTTACACTTGCCTGGATCTCGGAAACGATCAGCGACGAGGTAAAAATAAAATTAAGTTATTGTTATACTCAACATTAATACGTAATCCATAAATAAGTCTTTTGTCATATTTTTCAAACCTTTGTCTTGCAAAAATTCTGATCTCATAACAGCAAAGAAGATCTTCAACTCTCCAACATCTTTAAAAATACTTTAAGGCAAAAAGCTGGAAATTTATCAGCGATTTCCCTGAACCTGCAAATATCCGGACAATTGTGACTGTTTCCATCAACCAGCCCTTCCAATTGACATATTATTAAATGTTATTGATATTTTATGAATTGATTATGAAAAAAAGGATAATAAAATAAGCCGTGTATTCCCAGAAGATCCGAAACGAGCTGCCCTTTAACCTGTTACACACAGATTAAAAGGCAGCCCATTTCGAATACAACATTGCTTAATTTTTCTATAACAATCTACCAAAACAATGAAGCTATGTATTAACCTCCTCCTATTTTCCAGTTTGGAGTTGGAAACTGAGCAGACAGAAACAATTGAGTGTTAGTGGACAAACCGCTATAAACGCCGTTGTAGATACCATACCAGTCCTAAACTCACAGTACTTTATCCAAAGAGACCAATCCCGTGATGGTTGCTTCTACTTCCCTGAACCTGAGCCAGGAGTGCCCGTAGTGTTCCCAGGACAATGTGACAACACCATTCAAGCTGTTGCCAATTTCAGTTTGCAAGCGGTAAGTGTGATTTTAGAACAGAATCAATTTTTAGTCCTCGATGTAAAAAAACAAGTAGTATGAATTAACTACATTTGTGCCACTTTTATTTTGTTTGAGTCTCTAGCATCATCTTTGAAATTATTGCAACAATATGGAAAATCTTCTTAATGAATTTTCCTGAATATTCCAAAAGTATATAATACTATTGTTTTATAATATTCCGAAAGTTTCACTTCATGTTGCATAATATAATTCACATTAGATCTATATTACCTTCTTCTAGCATAATAAGATCAAAATGATGGCACTACCAATACTTCTTATTTAGCTTCAGAATCATTCTTCAACACTTGAAGTATTAACGACATAATTTTGTCATCCACATAATTCTCATCCAAAAAATCCATTTCAGTTCCAAGGACTATGGCACGAAATTGAAGCGTATCCTAAAAACGAGCAGACAGGACAATGCGTTAACCACGAGTACTCCCAAGGAAGTGGTAACACCCTCAACCTGGTGTCTTCTAGCGTCCGGGATCTTACCCTGAACATTTCCAGTGGAACCGCAGCTATCACGTCCACTGATGGTAGTGGACGACTGAATATTGTGATAACTTCTGGTGGAACAAGTAAGTTCTGCTTATAAATTTTGATTGTTTTTCTAACCGTTATTGATCATTAACCTCTCAAAAATTAAAGGAACCTCTGTGATTCAACTCGGGCGGCTCCACCACACCTATTTCTACTTAATAATAGCTGTGTTCTGGTTTGAGAGTTGTGGTAAGGGAGATATACTTTTCGGGGGTATTCAAGTTTAATCCTCAAGAGTACAAGCGCATTTATGGCCAACCTCATTTAGGAATCTAATGTAATCGGGGATTGATTACACATTACGAAGGGCGGCAAGATCCACTTACTATTAGGTGGACTGTATGCTCGTCTGCTACTCATATAAAAAGCTTAAGAGACAAGTCTTTTAGCAGTAAGTGCAAGGCGGTTTCTGCACATTGCACTAGATTGCTATAATAAATAGCTCAATTTCTTATTTTGATCTTTCAGCCGTTACCATTCCATTTTGGATACTGGACACGGATTACACAGATTATGCTTTGGCATACAGCTGCGTCAACCTGAATCAAGACTTTAGAGGCGGTAAGTGATTTCTTGTTAATTTATAAAAACAACCAGCTACAACAAACCAGCAGCGAAAATCGAAAATGCTATAAGGAGATTTATAGCCAAGAGTGGGTAAGTGTTAACAAAAAGAGAAGAATTACGAAATTTACAATTTTCAGATGCACGGAGGCAATGTAAAGAGGCATCATAACTACACTTACTTCTGCCTGCTGATAGGTAGTTGCTATATTCCGCATTTAAGGGCAAAGAAGACATCTTATCTTAGCTGAGGTTCATTAAAGATGTCCATGATCAGCAGTAGCTACTTAGCATCAAATTCATACATGTCCATTTGCCACTACTTTATTTAAAAAAAGTCTCACACAGTCTCATTTGCTACCTTCATTACATAAAAGATTTCTTTACAGTATACAGTTGGAAACTCAGCAGAACCCAGCAGCTCTCACCAGCAGCTAACATTGCCATTAACAACGCCATCGACACAATTGACGTTCTTGCCAACAAGTACTATGAGCCCATCGACCAGTCAGACGAGGCCTGCTTCTACTTACCTGAATTAGGTCCAAATGAACCAGTAGTGTTTAGAGGACAGTGTGACCAAAACATTCCAGTTGTGAGAGACTTTGACCCAGTTCGAGTGAGTATTTCTTTTAAATCTGTGGTCAAGATTAATTGTTGTTATAATTTAATTGCGTTTATCTAGGAAAGTGAGTAGCACGAGAAAAATAATGAATTTTACAAGAAAATAAAAGCAGTCTTCTAAAACGAGTATTTTGTAGTATCGAAAAGGTGTCCGGTGTTTAAAATGTATACTTATACTTAAATCATCATTTAAACAATATTTTTCTAACTCTTTACTATACCCTGTTTACCTTGTATCTTCTACACTTTTCACTTTACTTTTATTACCTTTTTCGCTATATCTTCAATTATTTCTATTTACTTAAATTTTCTCATAACATTTTTGTTAAATTAGCTATCTATTATTTTAACTGACCAAAATATTTAAATCATTTGTACTTTTTTATTTTAGTACTCAAACCGCTGGCGCATGATAGAGACTTACCACTCTAACTCTCAAAATGGAACATGTATCGATGCCACATACACTTTACGTGACAACGGTACCGTCTTCGTCTACAACACTCTAGTGAACAACGAAGAATTGCGAAGCATTGAAGGCACTGCCGTCTTGGCTTCAACTGATGGATCTGGAAAACTGCTAGTCACTTTCCCTGGAAGTAAGTTGAAGTGTACTCTTGATTTTAAATTTACGTTAGAAGTTTTTTTTTTTTATCTTGTAGTTAAATAATCTACCATACTTCTTAGGCACAATGTTTTGATTTAAATTTTGCATATTTGTGAAAACAATGTACCTTAATGTATTCCTCTTCTTTACAAGCCTCCCTCAGTTATGAGGGAAAAAAATTGCCCAGATAAAGACAGTTTGCTCAACACTTACAGCCAATTATTTTTTACCTAACAATTAAAGTTGTGATTCGTAATTTAAGGCATTTTTATATGTTATATTAATAGCGTATGCTTTTCTAAACATTTTTATTCCTTTGTAGCTCCTCAACCTGCAGAATATTGGGTTCTGGATACCGACTACGATACTTATGCCCTGGTTTACAGCTGCCGTAACATAAACTCCCAACAACGACGAGGTATTGATTTTTCTATATTTATCACGGCTTCTCTTTATTTAAAACTTGCTTTTGTAAGTGATATATTTGATTTACTCTAGCTGATGGCGCTCCTATATCTTGATAAGATTTTTTCAACATAGTCTAGGGCAAATCAGCAACCTATTCAGCAACACAGGCCTCATAGTACTTACCCGAGCTAAGCGGACCACATCGGAATTGACCGGTGAAAAAATTGTCACAAAATTTGCACTATAATTTAAGCAATGCGGTTATAAAAAAAGTTAGGCCGCAATGAAAGATTCTGGGAAAACTCGCGGGTCACGGTTTGCCGACTGCTGCTCTAGGTTATCAATTCATTTTACGATAATCGCAAGGGAAAATACTAAAGCTTATTTTTTTCTAATTCAGTATGGAGTTGGAAACTCAGTCGTACGCGAGAACTTACCGCAACAGCGCAGACCAATATTAACAGGATTGTCAACAGTATCAACGTCCTTGATCAAAGATATTACCAAACCATCGACCACTCTGATGCCGCTTGCTTCTACTACCCTGCTGTTGATGGCAGACCCCTTACCTTCAGAGGACAGTGTGATAACACCATACCTGTTGTTGCTAACTTTGATGCTGTTAGGGTAAGTCCAAGAAGCAAAGAAACTTGTAGATTCGTGGCCTCACTTTATCAGAAAAATTGTTTTTATCTAAGCGTACTTAGCTTAAATAATCCCAATCGCTTTTTGAATTTTTCTGCAATGCCATAGAAATAACTTGTTAGTTAGACTATAATAAACTGGGAAAAAAATATTATAATTTGCTATTTGTACAATATTTATTTGATCAGCTTTAATAGACTAGTGCTGAACATATATTAAATAGAACAGTTTCAATTTTTGATTACGTCTACTCTATAATCAAACTCAGTAGTTTTTCCAAAGAATGTTTTATTTTATTTAACTATTTCCTCTTATTTAATAACATGAATTTCCAACAGTACATGAACAGATGGTACGACATCGAGAGCTACCCACAAGCTTTCCAAGATGGCTCTTGTCCAACAGCGAACTACAACCTCACCGACAGCGGCGTTGAAGTCCTGAACACTCAGGTCGTGAGGCAGCAACTCGACACTATGACCGGATTTGCTGTTCCAGCCTCCTTCGATAACTCTGCGAAGTTGCTGGTCACTTTCCCCATCGCTGGCACTGATCGTAAGTAACTGGGTTATTGGAATTATAAAAATGTGAATACTTTTGCTGATGTCTTTAGGCACCGTTGTAATCTATTGGCGTTAGTTAAAATAAGCTAATTTTGTCTTTGTGTTTGGATGGGTATTTTAATGTAATTAACTTACAGGGTTGTCAGTGGACTAAAATCTTGTATAGGCTATACAAAAAGAGTTGCACTTTTTCCTCGTTTCCAATGCAATGTTTGTCTAAAATACTCTACTTAGCATGGTAAAATGCATCATTTTTTCCTCATTATTTCTCTTTATCTAAATAAACTAACTGAGATTTGTTTTCAGTGGTTACTACAACACCATACTGGGTGCTGGCGACTGATTACGACTCCTACTCCTTGGTCTACTCTTGCACTAACATCAATGAAGAAAGTAGAAGAGGTAAGTTAAAACACTTTAGAAGACATTGCGAAAGACCGATTAACAGAAGATTTTTCTGAAGGTAATCACAAATGCGTTTTTAGTCCTAATGACTAAAGTAAGAACCCTTGTTGATTAAACTACAAAGGTGTGTTCATCATATCAATTGAGTATTGTAACATAGTAAGTACTGCTGCAGAGCCACATGGAATTTTAGCTTAGTCTTCATAAACACAATGTATCTTTAAAAATCTTCAAGAAGTACTCCAACTCTCTTTGCTAAAAAAACAAGCTTAGGACAGACAGAAGAGGACCTAACTAGGTATGTACTTATCGCAACACTTACGACGATAGGTATTTAAAGCTGGTAGAACCCTGTGAGGTTCGACTCCGGTAGCACCACTGCCACACCTATTTCTCCCTAATAACAGCGCTGTTGTATTCTGGTTTGAAGGGTGTAGTAAGGAAGACATACATTTCCAAGGCATTCCAGCTTAGTGCTTAAAAGAAGCGGTGCATCTGTGGCCGACCACAGATAGGAATCTAATCTTATCTGGAGTTGATTACAGATGTCGATGGGGGGCAGTAGGCACTTAACATCAGGGGGACTGCATGCTCGTTTGCTGCTCCCACATTATAAAAAAAACTATAGTACTCATGGAAATATGTTATGCCAACACAATCGTATAGCAGTTGAACAGCAGTCTTCAAAATAACATTGCACTTCACTCATTCGCAGTGTCCGCCTGGAAGCTATCTAGAACCAGAGCTCTGACTCCGAGTGCGAATGAGGTTATCAATCGCGTCATAGCAACAGTGCCAGTGCTTAGACAACAATACTTCACCGCCAGAGGCCATACCGACGAGGACTGCTTCTACTACCCAGACAACAATGGTGGCCCTGTCATATTGAACGGACAGTGTCCAGCCACTCAAGATGTCGTGACGGACTTCAGGCTTAATAATGTTAGTATCGACAACTTTGTCATCTGTTTTTTCCCCCTTCTTAAACGCAAGCCCTTCGTGTCTTTTTTGTGATATATGCAACCAACGAACATATTATCCTCTTCATTTTAAAATACTTCGTCTTGTACGCACTAATTCCTGGAATTTGGTAACACACTCCGTGCTTCTTGATCAACAAATCCAAAAATATAGATTCCCAAAAATTCGACTATTCTAATCGACCTCATCTCATTTGTTTAACGAAAGATGACATCAGGTATCAAAACCTTGAGTCCTGATTTGGGTCAGACAGAGTCAATTGTCCGACTTCTGCGATATACAAAAATCTCACATATAATATAACACATTTCTTCTCTTGCTTACTACACAGGAATAAGTGCATACTAAATCTTAAAATTTCTTCCAGTTCGAAGGCACGTGGTTCGAGGTATCCCGTTTCCCATCTGAGCTTCAAGATGGCGAATGTGCAACAAGTTCTCTCTCAGTGACCAGCGCTAACGCATTCACTCTTACTCAAACCATCGTGTACAATGAGAGGCAGATCACAGTATCCGGACCTGTCACAGCGGCTGCTGATGGCAGGGGTATCTTGACTGCCAGACTTAGTGGGTCTGGAGGTATGTTCAATAAATGTTTGTATTCAGAATAAAAGAATACTTCCACATTTATTTATAATCATTTTCTTCTCAATTTTCTTTTCCTTCGGTAATTTCTGGCCTTCGATCAAAGCATATTTGATCGAATTTTCTGGCAGACTATTTTTTAGATAAAAAAGGTCTTTATACTTTCATTTTTAAATTAAATTTTATATTTTAACCTTTTTATAAAGACTGAAGTGCTAAAGTAAAGAAGACAGCGAAAATATCTTGGGCTGCATGATAAATCGCAAATCCATAGTTTTATAATTAAATTTCCGTCTTTATAGTTTTTTGTTAAATCTTGTATTATTTTTGCAGTTACCATCGAAAAGACTCTTTATGTGCTAAGCACGGACTACGTGGATCATGCGCTCATCTTCAGTTGCGATAACATTGACGGCAACAGGAAGCAAAGTATGTATATCTTACAATTTTTTATATTCACTAAAACTGTTCATATCTTGTACTCATTATAATTCTCTCCGATAATCTGCCACTCCACATATTACCACAATGCAACACGCATTCCTTTAAATAATATTTAAGCACTGTAACTAATTACTAACACCCAAAATTCGACTCATATAACATCAAATTGATTTCAATTTGCCTAAAAATCTTACCCTACTGCTTCTATATTCGTCTTTTTTAAATTACAGTCTTCAGTTGGAAGCTCGCACGTTCCCGCGACGGTCTGTCCAACGCTTCCAGGACCATTATCGATGAAATTGTCACCAGAAATGTAGACCTCTTCGAAGGCTACTACGAGGACACAGATCAGACTAACAACGGCTGCTTCCACTACCCAGTATTCCCTGAAACTCCAGATTTCATAACACTACCCGGACCGTGTGACGAGACGATCAGAGCTAAAGCTAACTTTAATGCAGGAGCGGTAAGATTTCAGAAATACATATTTTGTCACCTCACCAATAGTGTTAATGGCTTAAATATATTGTGGATAACTTTTAATATGACTCTGCTGCCCATTTGCCCTTACAAATTATTGAACGAATGATTGAAAGGATTGAATCTATTCAATTCTCTAGACTACTGCAAGATCTAAAAAGACTGTGATATTATTCTAGACCTTCCTTATCAAAAGAAAGAAAGGTTTAATCTCCAATAATCTCCAAAGAATCTGCCAACCAAAATATAATTCAAAAATCTATTTACAGTACCTAGGAAGATGGTTCGAGATTGCCAGCTATCCAGAGCTCTTCCAAATCGGCGAGTGTGCTCGTGCAGAATACCTCGCTGACGGAGATACCGTCAGGGTTGTAAACTCGCAAGTCATCAACAAGAAACTCGATATCATGATTGGATCCGCTGTGGTCGCATCTGAAGATGGCAGCGGTGTTTTGAATGTCTCCTTCGCTTTTGATAACGGAAGTTAGTATAAGATTGTTATTATCTTCACTACCAATCATCATTACTTTCATTATTTTTATTATGATGATGTTATGAATAAAGTGTTACGTAGCACACCAATACTATTCGAAGAAAGCTTTGAAATACTCTACAGCGATCTTATATCCAGATCCCATCACATCATTTCTATCACATACTATATGTATCGTAAGGCCTAATAAAAATGTGTTTTCTTTCTAGACGTGAACTTCGCGAACTACTACGTCATGGATACTGATTACACGAGTTTCGCACTAGTGTACAGTTGCCGTAACTTGCCGAATAACACAAGACAAGGTACTTAATCCAATTATGTTAACAAACAAAATAAAATACTTCATTTAAGAAGACAAATGAACAGACTTGATACTGGCTGAAGATAGGTCTATACACAACTGTCTGTTACTATGGATCTTATCCAGAAAATCAGTCCTATTTCTATGTCAACGATAAAATTACATCGCGTTTTTGATCAAGTTTTATCAGAGAAATTGAAATCTTTCGTCAGACCAAAAAATTAGAAGTATAACAGCAAGTTGATAGAAATAGTTTTTATTGATGAAACATATTCTAGGAACTCAAGAATTCTCATAGAAACTATATCACACCCTCAAAATAATTTTCAGTATCGAGCTGGAAACTAAGCAGAACGAGAACCCTTAGCAATGAAGCTAATACCATCATGGACAGAATCATTGCCAACACCCAAGGTCTTCTGGAAGAGTATTACACACCCACCAGGCAAGACGAGGATGCTTGCTTCTACATCCCGGATGTAAGCCGTGATGAAGCACCGCGGTTCAGAGGACAATGTGCTGATATAACTGGAGTTCAGAACTTCGATGCTCAAAGGGTAAGCTTGTGAAATTGATGTAATAATGAATAAGAGAAACTATAATATGTAGAATTGTTCGTGGTTGTCCTTGGATGTCCCAACGCTATACCTTTCTGCAGCCGCACCGCCTTTGAAGTAGCAGTGTAGCATTGCTGTTTCTTGTCCTCAAGGGTAGCAACACTTTTGATCAGTTTCATATTAGACTTTAAATTTAGCGTTTTTCACTGCCTCACAAAATTATATTAATGTATTCAAATTTTACATAGAAAAAGCAAAAAACTTCGAGTCTCTATGGCAATGAAAGGGCCCATTTTCATGTCTTTTGTATTTCTTCTTCTTTTTCTAATCGTCCTCTTCTCTTCCAGTACGTGGGTTGGTGGCACGAAATCGAGAGCTACCCATCTGACATCGACGTTGGCGTTTGTATCAGCTCCGACTTCCGTCCATCAGGCAACGCCTTCCAGATCGTAGACACCAACATCTTCGACGTGACCGCACAGGTTAACACCAGCGCGGCTGTTGTGACTCAAAATGGAAGGATTACGAAGACCTTCGCCGATGGTAGAGTTCAGGGTGAGTGCAGAAAAAGAGATTTAGTTTTTGTACAATCGCTTTAGAAGTTTGTTATTTATTTATTAGTTTTGTACACAGTCAAGCCAAACATTGAAATTAAGCACAAGGTCTTCTTTAATGTATTCACCTGCAGTAGTATACAATTCAAAAAATATGAAATGGTGTGAATTTTAGTCACTCACTTTTGGAGCCTTGAAATCAAAACCCAAGCAAACATACTAAAGATTATTAGATGCATTAACCGGTACATATTATCATGAAAAAGCCAAGGTGTTTGAAAGGTCCCTAATATATTATGTAGGTTATAATTTGAAACCGATTAAAATATGCGAAAAGTATTTTTACGAAGAATATTTTCTTTTCAGAACTTTGGGTGCTAGCCACAGACTATGATACTTATTCCCTGCTATATTCTTGTGAAAATGTTAACGACGAGTACATGCGCGGTAAGTATTATTTTATTATAAACGAGCAGAACCTGCGGCTTCGCCTGTTGGGTTACATTATAGAAATTTTCACGCGGGTCCCTATTTTTTTTTCGT
>DWIJ01000370.1:0-11823 GCA_018248315.1 Chioides albofasciatus
CAAAGATTCAATGTCGTCTTACACATTGAATTTCTACCGTAAGGAGGCGTAAAGTGGCAGTTACCCCCCTGCCTCCTCCTACATTTATAAGAATCACTGAGCAGCCCTTGGATGATCAGCTAGCGACGCCCTTGAAAATGGTGTTGATACCTTTACTTGGAGACCTTTATTTGCATAAAATATTATTATTATACCTAGAGACCTAGAACCTATTACAGTTACAAGACAAAATTAAAGGTGGAACTATAAAACAACTATCAGAAAAATTGCCACTTATATTTGGCGTAACCCTAGTTCTCCAAGATTTATTAGCTTTAATATTGTCCTTTGAAAGGGACACAAATGTCCCCTTACATTACTAAGCACCTACAGTATGTATTTATCGTTCTGTGTATTTATATCTTATTCAAATAAGGCCAGATAAATAATATTAAATTGATTAATATTTACCTACTTAAATTATCTTTCTTAAATTGATATGTCGTATAGTAAGTATGAATATGAAAATATGCGACTGTGCGTAGACACATTTTTATACTTTAAGAGGAGAGAAATATCTTTTAATAGGTAATTTTTATATCTATGACTTGCCGCAGTGGTTGTTTGACCGTTATTAAATTAAAAGAAATTAAAAGAAAACTAGTAGTTACGATAAACTCAAAAACCCGGCCGCTTAAAAATAAGTAGGTAATTGAAAAGATATGTTAAATCCGTCAAGCCATTTGATTTGTAGGGTATCCCAAAAACTTAGACCAATGTGTAAAATCAGGTGCCAAAAAATTACATATATGGGAGTAGCAGACGAGCATGCAGTCCACCTGATGGTAAGTGGCCACTGCCGCCTACTGCCCATAGTCAACTGTAATCAACCCCAGATAAGATTAGTCTTACTTAAGGTCGGCCACAGATTCGTCTCTACTTCTCAGGACTGAGCTGAAATGCCTCGGAAAAGTATGTCTCCCTTACCACACCCTTCAGACCTGAACACAGCAGCGCTTAACACTGCTGTTATTTGATAGAAATGGGTGTGGTGGTGTTGCCGTCGGAGTCGAACCACAGAGGTATCTACCTTATAAAGTCTCTTACCAATTTATGTTTTTCATATAATATTAACACACCATTGTCTCATCTATTTTTAGGGTGAAGCATTTCTACGTTTTGTTGGATGGGTGTGGATACCTTTTGCTTTATATATCAAGCCGTTGTTATTTTTTCTCAAGAGTATCATCATCACCAAAACTACTTCTATGATGCAAGTTAAAGACGGCAATGACCTACCATCACGACTGCAAACTCTTTTGCTACGTCAATCTTTAAAAAAGGATGAAGTGCCTTTTCACAACAATATTTATCTTTTATCCGATTATTTTCCGTAAAAAAAACTGTGTGCAGAACGTACACCGGGAACAACGTGCGGGTTCTGTCAATTTCATGTTCAGAACGTAAAATGTGCTGTGACATAAAATGAGGAGGGTCTGCAAACAATAGCGCTTGTTGGTAATACTAATGTCAAAGGAAACGAGATAAGTCAGGCGAACTGAAAATAAACAATTTCTACGTTTTTGAAAGAAATTAGTGACTTATGGAGTTTCGCCTCTTTTTCATGAACTATTGTGTTGTGGTAACTTTGAAAATAAAGTTGTTTGAATGATTAAGTTTTTTTTTAATAAGAATAAAACAAATGTTTTTTTTTATTTTGGAGTAGCAGACGAGCATGCAGTCCACCTGATGTTAAGTGGCTACTGCCGCTCATCGACATCTAATCAACCCAAGATAAGATTAGATTCCGATCTGAGGTCGGTCACAGATGCGCCGCTACCCTTGAGGACTAAGCTGGAATGCCTCGGAAAAGTATGTCTCCCTTCAAACCAGAACACAGCAGTGCTTAACACTGCTGTTATTAGAGAGAAATAGGAGTGGTGGTACCGCTAGATGCGAACCACAGAAAGTTCTACCACCTTCAAACATGTCTTCGTCATACAACCTATATAACATATAATTTTCAACTAGTTTAAGATTTCTTTCTAAGATTTGGTTGTTTGTTGTACCTACTGTAAAATGTTTACTATGCATTGCGTCTATAATTTCACAATACTCATTTTCTGCGTTGGTATAATGACTATAATTTCGTCCTAAACAATAATAAGTTCACGTTCATAATTCCACGTAATATTATATTCAGTACAAGTTGTTTGTACGTAGGCAATCAAACACTTGAGTCGCTTATGGGGTAGAGACACGCAACCGAATAATTTATATGCTGTGCGGTTGCTTGGTGCATAAAGAACAGACATTTATTATGGCTAATTAAATAACGCCTTCGATTTAAAACATAATATTATCTTTTTATAACGCCTTTATGGTTTGCCTCTAATAATTGCTTATGCCCGCTACTGTTAAAATTAAATTCATCGCTCACTCATTACTGTCCCTCTGTACTGTAGCTGAGCACCGGTCTCCTCTCAGAATGAGAAGGATTATGCCATAGTCCACCACGCTAGCCAAGTGCGTATTAGTAGACTTCACATATCTTTAAGAAGATTTTTTAAAATCTCTCAGATATGCAGGTTTCCTCACGATGTTTTCCTTCACCATTAAGGCAATTCATAACTAATTTATGATACGCACATAACATTGAAAAATTCAGCGGTGCGTGCTTGAGATTCGAACAAGGGATCGCTCGGTCGAGAGGGCGATTTACCACCACTACGCAATCACTGCTACATTAAACTTAAACCTACCGGTTTAAACGTTTTCAATAATTGTTAAAATGTTATTAAGCAGATACACTAGTAAGTAATATATACTACTCTTTAACGCTACTTTAAGATGTTTCGACATACGTAAGCGATAAAATCCCTGTGCGAGGCTTATTAGGTATAACCACGCCATGCAGTAATCGATGTACCGGATGGTTGTAATTCATTGACTTAAAATGTATGTCAAACAGGTACGTAAAAGTTGTGTGGTAAAAATGTGCAATATGCAAGTTCTAATGTACCTAATTTCGTTACTTATATCTTCCGTCGAGTTTTATCTTGTTTTATTTTTATTTTAGCACTGGTGCTTTTCCACACTTAGGGCAATTTTGAAACCTACTCTAAATTTTAGGTAACAAAACATTATAATGTAATAGACTTTACTCAATAATTAATAAATTAAAACTATTTGCAAAAATTAATGGCTGTGTTATTAGAAACACGTTTAATTCTGCCATTATCTTAGTCGTAACTATGGAAATGAAATATTTTCAATTTAAAATATAAATAATCGGTGATATAACGGAATATTCTGCAGCAACAATTCGTTAATAACCACCGTCTGATGTTCCATTCCTATTTGGAATTGATTATTATTTATAAGTACATGTCCATAAACGTCGTCGCGCGCGCGACCTTGTAGGCGCACGCGTCCTTGATGTACGCAGTGTCATAACTAAAGAAAAATGACGAGTGTTAATAAGTGCAGTAGTTGCAATGTGGTTATCAATGAAGTCTTGGCTTACATTCAAAATAAGCTAGATGTTATGGACCAGATTAGTTTGCTTCAAATATGTGTGAGTGCCTTTAGTGCCGAAGATATTACGAATGCAAAAACCTTGCTGTTTGAGTGCGTTAAATCACAAAAGAAAAAGGCCCTACGTAGAAGAGAGGGCAAAACGCAGAAGGATCTGGAAGATATAATAAGCTTGTTTCAAGAACTCGATCCAGATGAGCTGCCCGTGTTTGTAGTGCGAAACATTAATAAACTACCCGCGGTACATTTTGATCATGTCGATGTATCCAAACTATTAAAGGATATTTTAGTGTTACAAAAAGAAATAAGTAACATTAAACAAAACTATGCATCGGTAGAGGACATTAAATCGATAAAGAATGAGATTGAGGGCATAAAAACAGCGTCTATTGTAAATAACCTGGAAACTGTAAATGTAAATACGACACGTCGAAGGGGAGCAGTGGTTGACACAAACGATAGTGGGGCTATAGGTCTGCTACACCTTCCAGAAACTGCACAGCTTACAACTGGGCCCGGGCTACAACATATCCCGCCACCAAGCCCAAAGAAAGTACAAACACCCCAAGTCTCAAAAAACCAACAGTTAACACCCCTTCCTACAGACACCACATGCATATATAGATCTGTACGTACTCCACCTATAAGTACTTCTCCAAGTACAAAGGCTCCCAGGACTGATCTTACACCTAGCAAGACCATGGCTCAAAAGGTCAGTGAACCAGGCATGTGGACAGATGTGCAGCCAAGTGAACAATGGAAAGTAGTGCAAAGAAGAAGATATAGAAATAGGCTAGAAAGTACAAAAGGAGAAGCTAAAATAGAACCAGATTCGAAGTTTAAAGCTGCAGATATTAATGTGACCTTATTTATAAACCATGTAGACAAGTGTAGCTTAGCGGAAGATATACACAAGTATATTTACGAAAAAACGAAAGTTGAAGTAAGATTAGAAAAAATAAATGCCAAACGTACTCGAGAATATGATGCTTATAAAGTTATTGTGCCGAAAAGCAAGCTCTCAGTGTTTATGGATGTAAAGCTGTGGCCAGATGGGATAACTTTTAGGCGCTTTGTTAGTCGTTTCAGACGGAACGAGGATGAGTTAAGTTATAATGTAAAACAATAATGGATAGCTGTAAATTAATAACATTCAACTGTAAGTCCGTAAAGAGATCTGCGGAATGCATTAAAAATTTGTGTCACACTGCGGATATTATAGCATTACAGGAAACATGGTTGCTTCCCCAGGATATACCCTTCCTTGGCTCCATTCATCAGGACTTCGAATATATCGGGAAGTCCGCAATGGACGTGTCCAGTGAGCTGCTGCGCGGAAGACCGTACGGGGGTGTAGCTGTGATGTGGCGTAAAAATGTATTTAATTCCGTATCTGTAATAAACTGCACCAGTGAGCGCATCGCGGCTGTGCGACTCGAAATAACAAACCGGTTCCTTATCGTGTTTAGCGTGTATATGCCTACACAGTGCGCGGATAATCTAGTCGAGTTCTCGGAGTGTTTAAGCGAAATAAGTGCAATAATGTCAGAAAACAGTGAAGTAGAAACTGTATTTATACTCGGAGACTTTAACTCGCATCCAAAGGAACTATTTGATGTTGAATTGAATAACTTCTGTTCCGAGCAAACATGGATTTGTGCAGACTTACGCAAATTAGGTATAGACTCAGGTGAATATACTTTTGTTAGTGACGCACACGGGTCGCGTAGATGGCTTGATCACTGTGTAGTGACTCAATCAGCTTGGGATACTATTAAGGACATTAAGGTACGTTACGATGTAATGTGGTCTGACCACCACCCGTTAGAAATACACTGTAAGTTAGAGCTTATCCATAAAAAGATATTATCTGTGTACAATATATGTAATAATGCTGTAATTTGGGGGGAACGTGGGCATTCCCAAATATGCGATTACTTAAATATTTGTAATGAAAAGTTGAAGTTACTAGTTTTTCCTAAAACGTTCTCAGTATGTGCTAATAAACTTTGTAAAGATATGAGTCATAGACTAGAATTGAATAAAATGTACAGACAGGTAGTAAATATTATGAGAGAGGCAGCTATCAAAACTTATCAAATAACTCAACATAGAAAACGAAATCAATTAATAGGATGGAATAAACATGTAAGTGCTGCCCATCGGGAAGCTAGGCTAAAGTACCATATTTGGGTGTCTTGTGGTAAGCCAACCGGTGGGGACTGCTTTAAAGATATGTGGGATAGTAGAAAAAAGTTTAAATCTAAACTTAGATGGTGTCAAACTCACCAAGAACAGGTGAAGATGGATATAATTGCAAGCCAGAGATCAACCGGTAATTTTTCAAAATTTTGGAAAAATGTTAACAAACTAAACCTTAAGTCTGGCTTCCCGGCGAGTGTAGCAGGTGCCACAGACCATGCACAAATAGCTAACTTGTTTAAAGCTCATTTTACAATTGAGCCTACTATAGAACAGTGTGAGCCACAGCAGGTGAATGATGCTGAGGACCATGGTGGACTGGTGGATTGTATTTGGATTTCGGCAAATGAGGTTAGGAATGTGATAGGCACTATAAATAGGGGTAAATCACCAGGACATGATGGCCTCAGCATTGAGCATCTGCAGCATGCGGGGCCACATCTCCCACGGGTCTTATCTATGCTCTTTTCGTTGTGTATTAGTCACGCTTTTCTGCCTCATGAGTTAATGAAAACCATTGTGGTACCGGTGATCAAAAACAGAACAGGTGATATATCGGACATAAATAATTATAGACCGATATCTCTTGCAACCATTATAGCCAAAGTGTTAGATCGTTTACTTAATCAAAGACTAATGAAATGCCTACACTTGCATGATGGACAGTTTGGCTTTAGACCTGGCTTGTCCACTGAGAGTGCCATACTGAGTTTTAAACACACAGTGAGGTACTATGTTGACAGAAAAACACCAGTCTTTGCGTGCTTTCTAGATCTCTCGAGGGCTTTCGACTCAGTATGCTATGATGTATTATGGCAAAAGCTACGAGGTACGGAGTTGCCTAGAGAAATCTGTTCTGTTTTTGAGTACTGGTACAGCAATCAGGTTAATCAGGTGAGATGGAATGGAGCTCTCTCAGACGCATACGAGTTGAAATGTGGTGTGAGGCAGGGGGGGGTCACATCTCCTCAGCTCTTCAACCTATATGTAAATGAGCTGATCGATGGACTCAGCAGGCAGCCAGTCGGATGTTATATAGATGGAATGTGCATTAATAATATTAGCTATGCTGACGATATGGTCCTGCTGGCTCCATCGGTCAGAGGCCTTAGAAAGCTGGTAGAAATCTGTGAAAATTTCGCTATAAAACATGGGTTACAGTATAATGTCAAAAAGAGCCAGTTTATGGTGCTTGCGCCGAAAGCCAAAAGGCCGGAGCAGATACCACCCATAAAGCTTAATAATACTCCGTTACAAAGAGTAGACCGCTTTAAATACCTTGGCCATATTGTAACCGAGACATTAACTGATGATGCCGATATAGAAAGGGCACGAAGGGAGTTAACGGTCAGAGCTAATATGTTGGTCCGTAGGTTTGCTCGCTGCTCAACAGAAGCAAAAATAACACTATTTAAATCCTTTTGCCAGACCTTCTACACCTGCAGCCTGTGGTTCACTTACACTCGGAAAACCATTGACTCCCTTCGTATTCAATATAATAATGCATTTAGGATGTTGTTGGGGCTCCCGCGGTACTGCAGTGCGTCAGCCATGTTCGCGGAGGCGCGTGTGGATGATTTTTACGCATGCATGCGCAAAAAAGTTGCCTCACTTGTAGACAGAGTCCGCGTGAGTACCAACACCATCCTAATAACAATAGGCAATAGATATGACAGCCCGCTTTTTAAAAGATTCATTCGGATAGTGGTGATATAATACATTTGTCTCACACACTATTCGAATGACATATAAATTAATAAATACATACATATAAATATAACTAATATAATTCTTAATTGTGCTTGTACTTACTAACATATGGATTTGAATTATCTGAAATAAAACTTTATTATTATTTTTACACTACATTTTCTCCCTTTTACGGGGTTATTTCTCATGATACACGGGTGTTTCACCAAGTGTATCTGAGTAGATTAAAGAGCTATCTATCAGTCATGTCAGTCAGTTCGTCGTCAGTATTTGATAGGAACTTGCGTACTATTCGACAGGTGTTCAGTATGGCGGCTTTTTGCATTGTGTAGTATGTTTGTGGAGGCAGACTGAGGATTTTTAGACTATTTAGTAAATGCTTCGGAATAACACCCGTAGTGGAAAGTACCAGAGGCACTATGTAAACTGTATGCAGATTCCAAATTCGCAGGAGTTCTTCTTTTAATTCTGTATATTTGCTTAATTTTTCAGTAATGGATTTTTGTATATTGTGAGTGTTAGGAATGGTAATATCTATTAAAAAAGCTGTTTTAGATGTTTTGTCAAGTAAAGTTATGTCCGGTCGGTTGTGATGAATGGTTCGGTCAGTGAGTATGGCACGGTCATAATACATCTTGGTTTCATTGGTTTCGAGTACGGGTTTTGGTGTATATTCGTAGTACGGTTTAGGTTTCTCGTTAATGAGTTTGAATTTAAAAGCTAATTTCTGATGTATGAAGTGTACTATTTGGTTATGACGGTGGGTGTAGTCAGTCTGTAGTAGTGATGTACAAGCTCCCGTTATATGTTGGATGGTTTCGGGCTGTCGGTGACATTTCCTACATGTATCGGTTTCTATGTTCTCTTTCAGTATATATTTCTTATAATTTCTTGTATTTATCACTTGGTCCTGTATTGCTATTGTAAATCCTTCGGTTTCTGGAAATAGGTAACCTAGTCTGAGCCATTTATTCGAAGCTATTATATCTATATGGGGTTGTTGAAGGTCATGTAAATGTCTTCCGTGTAGTTCTTTTCTTTTCCATGTTTGTACTTTCTGTTTTGTATGTTCATCAAATGTTTTAAATTCAATTTCTTTGTGTTTCAGATTAAGAGGTGTATAGTTATCGTCTGTGACTACTGTGGCTAAATGTATTGGGCTAGTTTTCGCTTTGTTATAAAAGAACTCTCTTAAGTTTTTTATCTGGTTTTGCCAAAGAATTATTAGATCAACAAATCCTCTTCCTCCGTGTTCTCTTTTCAATGTCATACGTTCTATAGCTGATTTTGGATGTAGGTAGTTATATTTTGTTAGAACTGTTCTCATTTTTATTTCTAAATTCTTAATATCTGTCTGTGTCCATTTAATTACGCCAAATGAATATGTAAGGATTGGAGAAGCATATGTGTTGATCGCTTTTGTTAAATTGCGAGAGTAAAGCTGCCTCTTACATATTTGTTTCACCCTTCTAATATACTCTGCACTAAGTTCTTGTCGTATATTTGTATGGTTTATTGTCCTTGACTGTAAAATTCCTAAATATTTATAAAAATCATCATTAGCCATAGCAGTGATAACTACATCTTCATCAACATTAAAATTGCCTCCAATAACTTTTCCTTTTTTTATGTGTAGAGTTTTACATTTGTCTAATCCGAAAGTCATATTGATATCTTTGCTAAATTCTGTGGTAACCTTTAACAATTCTTTCATCTCTTTTTCTGTCTTAGCGAACAACTTGATATCGTCCATATACATTAAGTGGGAGATTGAAGTATCACGTGTAAGACGATACCCTAAATTATTTTGTGAAAGAAGACGTGAGATCGGATTAAGAGCCATACAGAACCAAACAGGGCTTAGGGAGTCACCTTGAAAAATGCCATTTCTAATGCAGATTTCTTCTGTTGTCAACTTTGCTAAGCTTGTTGTTAAAGTTAATGTTGTCTTCCAATTAGCCATGGCATTCTCAAGGAAAGAAATTATTGTGGGGTGGATTCTGTAAATATGTAACACGCGGATTAACCAAGAATGAGGGACACTGTCAAACGCTTTTTTATAGTCAATGTAACTAATGTTTAGATTTCTGCTATTTTTGTGGGCATGTTTAAGTATGGTGGAGTCGATAATAAGTTGTTCTTTACATCCTCTATGGTTCTGGCGGCATCCTTTCTGTTCTTCAGCTATAATATTGTGTTTTTCAAGATGATGAACTATTTTTTTTGTGATACAAGATGTAATTAATTTATAGATGGTTGGTAAACATGTTATGGGTCTGTATTGAGACGGATCTGAAGTGTTTGAAGATTTTGCTAGCATATATGTTATTCCTGTAGTTAAGAAGTGTGGTAGTTGCACTGAATTATGAATGAGGTCGTTAGTCAGTTTTGTTAGTATGCTGTGTAGTGAAGTGAAGTATTTAAGCCAAAAGTTGTGTACTCCGTCTAAACCTGGTGCCTTCCAATTTTTCAATTTTCTTATGACCAGGGCCATGTCATTCTCAGTCACATCTGGAAATGACATTTCTTCTATTTGGTTCCACTTCTGGGTCTCTTCTTCAATCCAATTTGCTGAGCTGTTGTAGTCTGTTCGCTTTTCCCAAATTTCTGCCCAATAAGTTCTTAAATCAATGACATTCGGTACTTCAGACGGCTTTTTAGCTATACAACTTTCGTTCATGGATCTATAAAAACCTTTCTCATTTCCGCTGAATAATTTGTTATCTGTCTTTCTTTGAAGTGCTTTCTTGTATCTAGCTAGTCTGTGTGATTTGAGAGTAAGTTTTTGCTTCAGTGTGTCTAAATATTCTTGTGTTCTAGTATTTTCTGGTTCATGAATGGAGTGTATTTTGGCGTTTTCAAAAATTACTTTTACCGCTTCTACTATTTTTCTGGATCTATTGCCTTTAATGAACTGTGTTAATCTGCCTATATTAGCTCTGAGCTCCATTATGTCTTTTTCTAATCTCATTTCCCATGCAGGCTTTCTGGTATCTTGTTTTTTCCTGTAATCAAATTCGGGTTCTACTATGTATCCCATTTCTTTGCAGATGACAAATCCACTGCAGTAAATTATTGTGTGTATCTGTGTTAAATCTGAATCTAATGAATATGAAGTTGGTAAAATATTATTGTTAAATGTATCTACAAGTGCATAGAGCTTTTTGTTTGCTTTTAGGCGCGGGAGTTTAGGGCGAGCTAACGGATCTGTACCTGAAAATGATACGAGGGCAGTTTGGAACTTTTCTAAGAGGTCTTGTACATCAGTAGGTGGATCAACACTAAAATTAGATTGAACTGTATCAGATAAAATAGGGTTCGTAATAGGCATTATCTGAGTTTGGGTCGAAATGTCTGATAAAATAATGTGAGATTGTGATACATGTGGAGTGTATGTTGGTCTCGAGTCACTAGGTAATACATGTTGTGAAGCATGAGGGACCGAATGTGATGGACGTTGGGGCGTATGTATTACTTGTGAGGAATTACAAGATGTCAGACTACTGTTTTCATCCTCATTTTTTAATTGTTCTGATATTTCAGTTTTTATCTGTTTGATTACCGCATCTGAAAGGAGTTTATTTCTAAGAATTGTCCTCATTTGGTCAGAAATCCGTTGTTCCGTAACTTTTACATCAGGGTAATTTAGTTTAAATTTGTCAAATAGCCGCTTTCTATACATAGTTTTATCAGTTTCTAATTTAGTGATATAGTAGTATGTGCGCATGATAAACAAGTTTACATCATCGTTCCATCTCATGCGCACTCTCGGTTTCCCAGCCTTAGTGGACGCGGGTAATAAGGTGTTCCTCTCCCGCGCAACATCTAAGTTGGGTGTTTCTAAATCTCTGACCTCCTCGTCAATTGAAGCTAACGAAGGGGTATATGATACTGTACTTGGACTATACGGTTCTATTATATCTGATGTGGCTGGCGAATTACTTCTATATCTATTTTGTGTTCTTCTATTACTTCTTCTAAGTGCGTTTGTATGAATGGACTCTAATCTTTCATTCTGTGTTTGTTCTTGAAGTGACGAGAAGTTTGGGCTATTTACTGTATCTACAACAGTTGGAGACTGGGTAGATTGGATTTTATTTTGTTTTAGTTTACATTTTCTCATTTTGTTCCCACGATAAGCTAGGGACTTGAAGTCAACCACGGCAGAGCCCTGCGTTCACCGTGGCAAGGGTAAATTAAACTGGGGGTCCCCTGGTACCCAGAGTCCGCATACTAGCGACTGAGGTTTCCCTCAGCCACGTGGCCCTCAGCCACGCCGCCCTTGGCGCATGCTGTTTCACCTCAGGCTTAAATTGGCAAGATGTACGCCATTAACTAGAGCTTCGTTAGCCACTGGTAGGTTTTAACTGATAAACAGTTGCCAGTGTCCGCCCC